>APFE030119586.1:99698-233480 GCA_000404065.3 Pinus taeda | reverse complement strand
CACAATATAGTAAAGGTTCGGATCTGCCTCACTCTTTGTGAAACCCATCCCCTGCAAGTATGTATCTATCCTAGAGTACCAAGCTCTAGGAGTTTGTTTCAAGCCATAAAGAGCCTTCTTCAGTCTGCACACATGGCACTCCTTCCCATGCACCTCAAAGCTCTATGGCTACTCAATGTACACCTCCTCTTGTATGAAACCATTGAGAAAGGCAGTCTTCACATTCATCTGGTGGATATTCCAACCCATCTCTGCTACTATCAATATAATGGAGCGGATCGAAGTATATCGAACCACGGGAGCGAAGGTCTCCTCATAATCAACTCCCTCTACCTGGGAGAACCCTCTAGCCATAAACCTCGCTTTGAATTTCTCAATGCTACCATCTGCAGCGTGCTTTACCTTGTAAAGCCATCTGGAAGTAACCACGGATTTTCCCTCAGGCCTCGACACCACCTCCCAAACATCATTCTTCATGATAGAAGAATACTCCTCCTGCATGACCTCTCTCCAGACCTGCTGGCTAGCTACCTCCTCATAGCTAGAAGGATCAGAGTCAAGGATGTTGGTATCCATTGCCATATAGCTACAAAACCTCTCAGGTGGTCTACTCTCTCTAACCAGCCTCTTAGGCTCAGCAACAGTTGTAGCATCTCTCAAGGTGTCCTGAAGCCACTTGGGCTTTCTCTTCCCTGAGCATGCTTCTCCTATTGGAGAATGAAACTCCTCCTCATCACCACCAGGAGCCTAAACTCCTGACTGCCTATTTGTTGTCCTCCTGCCTGCACCTGCACTGTAGAAGCTGAGGTACCATGTGAACTGTCCATCAGTGGACTCCCTAGTGAACTGCTCTGTAGACTGCTCTACATGCTGCCCAGAGCACCACCCCTCTGGCTCGTCAAGCCACTTCTCACTGATGGACCTGGCATCGTCATAGATGTACCTCCGAATCCTCCTGATCCCTGCCCACTAGATCCCTACGACTGACTCAACTGCTGCTGAAGTTCTGGCTGATCCAGATACTCTAACTGCCGTGACCTCCTAAAGGCCCTGTCCTCCTCGAAATTCACATCCCGCCTGACAACAACTTTCCTCTGTGAAGGAATGTAAGTCCGAAAGGCCTTTGAGGTCTCACTGTATCCCACAAAGATACCCTTCTTTGCGGTGGGCTCTAGTTTGGTCCTCTTCTCCTTGGGTATGTAGGAGTATGTAATGTTCCCAAAGATATGAAGATGACCAATATCAGGCTTCTTCCCAGAAAAAGCCTCCTCCGGAGTCATGTTCCCTAAGGCATGATGCGGACTCCTGTTCTGCAAATAAACAGTTGTGTTGCAGGCCTCTGCCCACAAAAACAATGGCAACCCCTGATCATGTAACATGGATTTGGCAATCCCTACGATGGATCTGTTCTTCCTCTCTACAACCCCGTTCTGCTGGGGGTTGTAAGGAATAGTGAACTCCCTCCTGATGCCTGCCTCTGCATAATAGTCAACAAACTCTCCAAGGGTGTACTCTCCCCCATTGTCCGACCTCAAGGACTTGATCTTTCGACCTGTCTGTGTCTCCACAAGAGCTCTAAACTCCTGAAACCGCTTGAAGACCTGACTCTTGGTCTTCAAGAAATAAATCCAAGTCCTCCTGGAGTGATCATCAATGAATAAAACATAGTACTCATATCCACTCAAGGAAACATGAGACATCTGACCGCTCACATTGGAATGAATCAAATCAAGTATCCCAGTCGCTCTGCTGTCACTGCTGGGAAAAGGGGATTTGGCAAACTTGCCCATTGCACATCCTCTGCAAGTATCAAAGTGATCAGTGCTGAAATCTAGCACACCTGTAGTGATCTCTCGCAAGGTCCTCAAGGCTCCATGATACATATGCTCCATCCTGTGGTGCCAAATCTGACACAGCTCAGAACTGCTAGCTCTGCTATCGGTACTATTGTTCAATGCCAAAAGGGGATGGAATGCAAACTTGTACACCTTTGCATGGCGTACACCTATCACTCTAGCTGAATCAACTGGAGTGCCCCTGGGATACATCAACACCTGTCCTCCCCTGAACAGTACCTCATATCCTCTGTCCTCCAAAGCTGAGACAGATATGAGGTTCTTCCTCATCCCAGGCACATAAAGAACATCTGACACCTTCAAGGGAGGTTTGGACTCCCTCTGAAATGTCAGTGTCCCCACACCGACTGCTCTAACAACTTTGTCATCACCGAGTATTACCTCCATATCAGTGCAACTCTCTGAAAGCTCTGAGAAGTACTCATGGACTCCTGTCATGTGACGTGAAGCCCCACTATCCACATACCAGATACCCGAAGATGCTCCGCTAATCGAGGGAAAAGCATGCTCCCTATGAACCTGTGTGGCAGGTGATCCTGCACTAGAGGACTCACACGCAGTGAACCCAAACTCCTGGTCAAAATGATATGCAAAGTCCTCAACCTCTGCTGAAGCTGCCACACTCTGGTTCTTCCCCTTCTTCTTCTTCTTTTCCAGACACACAACTTCATAGTGTCCCATTTTTTGACAATTCCAACACTTCACCTTGGAATAGTCCTTTTATGTGTTACCATGTTTACCTTTACCTTTGCCTTTGCCCCCACCATTGCTTGTGGAAGCCTACTTCTTCTCTTTGCCTTTCTTTCCTCCTGCCAACAGTGCTACATCCTCATCTTGCTCAACTGGCTTGGCTGCCCCAAGCTGTCCTTTCTTGATCTCTATCTGAATGTAATCATCCCAAAACCTCTCCCATGTGGGAAGGGTCTCACATGCACAAACCCCATCAGCAAAATTTATCCATGAATGGGGGAGGCCATTCACTGCAATCCGCACCGACTTAGTGGGTGGAATGACCTCTCCAACTGTTGCCAACTCATCTCTCACATTAGTAATCTTTGTGAGATATCCAACTGTACTATCATTACCCATTTTAATGGTCTTTAGCTTCTCCTTCAGGACCATTTTCCGGTTCTCATTGGTACTCTGGTAGAGATTGGACAATGTTGTCCACATCTCATGGGGATTTCTCTTTCCTCTCACATGAGGAATGCAATGGTCTTTGACTCCGTCTAGAATCAGTCTCTTACCTTGTTGTTCTTTTTATTATAATCAACCAACCAAGTAGCGTCAGTAGGTACAACAACAGGGTTTTGTGTGGTATGCACCATGATGTCCCAGACTTCTGCCTCCTCAAAGATACTTTGCATTCTCTCCTTCCAAACATTGTAATTGTAATGCCCATCCAACCTATCCTCCACCCTCAATCCCAATGACATCCTGTTGCCCTAAAACTGAAAAATAGCACTGCTGTAGTAAAGATAAAAACTGTTGTTTGTGAAAAATCAGCATGCTGGAATTTTCTGAGTGAAAAATCAGCAGGCTGTAATTTTCCTCCTTGCTATCCCAAACTGCACTTCAGCGCTCAAGCTCTGATACCATGTAAAATTTTCTCATTTCCCACCCCGGTTTTCAATTTCACCTTATTTCTCCAAAATAGTTAAATGCCCTTTCCCATATCCATACATTCAACAATTGAAAAAATAAATTTTGTTGAAAACACAAATTTTGGAAATTTTACAGAACGCTGGAAACTCCAGAAATAAAAAAAATCAGCACATATAAACAACCATTCAACACATTTAAACACAATTATTTTTTGTTAAGGTGACCCTGGAAAAACCCCCTACAACTCTTGGGGAAAACTAGTTCGAGAGCTCCTTCTTATTTCTAGAAAATGCTTTTACAGTGAGAAATATTCAGCAAAAAAATCAGCAAGGAAACTTTTACAACTTATCTCGTTTTCCGTGCCTCACAGCCAACTAGAAAAACTTGCAAACAGCAAAACAAAACAACAATAAATTTTGTACGACCTCCTCGATTTTTGTGCCCAATTTCAGCCTTAAATGCTACTGTACGGACTGCTTAGAAAAGCGTGCAAGCTGCCATAAATATGTTGTACGAATTTCCTCGATTTCTGTGCAGAAAAAAAAAAAACTAGCAGTACAACTGTACGAATTTGCCTCGATTTGCGTGCCAATGTACATCGACTTGTACGGATTTCTGCTCCTCGATTTCTGTGCACTTGCTGTACGGATTTCTAGAAAATCGTGCCCAAATTCTGCCTTTTACTATGTGCGAACTCATCAGTACGGATTTTCTAAAATGTTGCTTTAGAATGTGTGCCAAGTTGCTGTCTCCTTCTCCTCCCTGTCTAGAAATCTCCCTTGCTCTCTTGCTCTCCTTCTCTCAATCTGCTCATGAAAGAATGAATGACCTTTTCTTCCTTTCCCTCCTTTAATCTAACCCTAAGTGACTTTTGGGGAACCCCTAAATCCAATGGCTGAAATAGATTGAGATCTAAAGCTGAGATTAAATGCTCATTTAATTCTCACTTTCTATTTTTTTATTCACCCCACTTTACTAAAGATCCACTTAGTCATTTATTTCCAAAATCACTTTTCCTTTCTAATTTTACATTGACTTTATTAAAGTCACTTTAAAATTAGACTTTTGTAACTTTATCACTTAAAGTCACTTTTAAATTAGATTTGACTTTATAAAAATTATAAACTCACTTTAGGAGAAAAAATAAATTCTTTTGGACACTTTTCCCTAGGCCAAAGATCAAAGCCTTAGGGAACCACTTGTCCCCCGGTATCAAATTTCAACACAAACCACTTTTACATCAGACTCAACTAAAACACTAGGACTCACCTAATAATTTGACAATAAATTTTACACTAGGTTTGGAGGTTTAAGCTGAAGTAAAAAAAAAATCTTCTGATTAGCCATGTCGAAAAACACAAATAATCAGTGAGGTAAAAAAACCTCCTAGGATGGAATTTGTCATCAAATTATAGGCTTACATAGGTTGTTACATAGACTCGTGGTTTTACTAAGATCATTTACAATATATAACTTGCTTAATGGGATGAATATGGCACACAGACAATCGATATGTTATCTAATCCATGTTGAAAAAATTGTTACTTCTGCTTCCTTGAAACTTTGACAATTTGAATGCAACAAATCATTTATCTCTCACTTGAAAGCCTATCTCCTCTCTTGTCCACCTAAGTTTTATTCTTATTTTCTCAATTAGTATCACTCCTTTCCCTCTACTATCATGGCTCCTCGGCAAAGAATTCCCAGTCGTGGAGGTGGTACAACTGGCTCATCTTCTTCTCGTCGGCGGTTGTTTGTGTGGGAGTCTATGGAAAACTACTTTGACTCGATTCAATGAAAACTCCCACTTCTGATGGGCTCTTAACTCTCGGTGCTCAGCCACAGCTCTGCGCCCTTAGTTCTTTGGAGCTTGCATGACCAACTGTGACATGATTTCGGAGCTCCTTCTGTTAGAGGTTCTTCCAATAAAAGTTCTAATACCCTTTCCCTCTGAAATGCTTTATAATGCTAGGGTGTTTGGCCTTGGTCTGAGCCCTTGGTTCTACTGAGTCTTTATGACCAAGTGCCAGCATACATTGAAGCCCCTCTTCATCGAAATATTTTCAAAAAGGAATTAAAAGAGTTTTGATGTCACTGTCCTCTGAAATTCCATCCTAGCACTTAGGTTCTCCATGCAGTTTTGCGCCTCTTGGTCCCTTTATTTTTCCATGGTCAGGTGCCAACAAATATTAAATCCCTTACCAATTAAAACAGAGTTTTGATGGCCTCTTCCTCCAAAATTCACACCTCCGAAGTGACGTCATGCTGGCGTCATCATCTCCACGTGGTGTCTCCTGAGTGGTGACCTGTGTCACCCATATTTAAACATTTATGCCCTCAAAAATTCCAAAACAGACTGCCACATGCCACCCATGTCACCACGTCATACTGATGTCATCAGTCATGTCTGCTTTTCAGGATCGATCACCAACTTCCAGGTGTCTTCTTCAGAGGACAGAGAAAAGGACCTTGGGGTATTTCGATTTTCAAAGGTCTCCTTTATATTTCCCCTTCTTCCATGATTTCAGCACTTTCCAAAGAGATGCATTTGTTAAGGAGTTCTAAAACTCTGATGTTTCGATGGCATATGCTCTGAGGTCTCGGCTTTTTCTGCGCTTTTGATCCTTTGGAACGTTTATGACTGAGTGCCAGCCTATATTCGAACCCTCTCATTGGAACCTTTTTGAAAAGAGATTTAAAAGGGTTCTAATGTTACCAACCTCTAATAAAATGTCCTCCGATATGCCTTCCTACCAGTCTTCATGATATCGGGTCTTGATGTGATCGAGTCCCAAATATTGGAAATCCTCTTTAGATTTTGGCCCCCGATATTTGCTCTCCTCTTTGACCTTTTTTCACTTTGGCTCCCCTTTATAGCCACCATTTCACATCATTTGACGCAATTTGAAAAATGTGTAGTAGGTGACAACATGATCCATGCAAATATAAGGATGAAGAACCAAGCAGTTTGAAGCCAACGATGTCGTAGAGTGTGGTGCCTCATACAAATAATAGAATCCATACATACAATGAGAGGACAGTATGAGAGGAACAAGGATGCTATGAGAGGAGGAGGGAGTATTAATCTCTCACACAGTAGAAATTATGCATAAACGTAATCAATGGTGGGCACTGAGAAGTTTCCTTGCAAACGTTCTCGAGGCTCCTCTTGGTTTAATATTGATTGCGTTCGTCTGGATTTTTTATTGTAACTGTAGGGAAATGAGATTTGGTACAATGAAGGTCGATGTTGTTTCCAACTTTGCCAGTCTCCTCGGAGCCATGAGTTGTAACTTAGGTGGGTGGGAAGCTCATTTTGTAACCTGCAAGCCAGGGAACAACAAAGTGCAAAAATTGAGTGATGATGCATTTTCAGTCTGGGGCCCAAGCTAGAATCCTTTTCGGAACCACTAGGTGAATGGACCCCATTTGTAATCTTTCTTCTTCCCACTGCCTAGTTTTTTCTCGGTTGAACACAAGTGGATTTTCTAGGAGGTGGTTTGGTTTTTACTACTTATTATCAATTATCTCTTACCCCGTTTGCATTCCTCAAAAGGGTAGTCTAGTTTTATATGATGTGTGGGGTGCATTTCCCTCTAAGGTAACTGAATTATTCTATTGTGCTTATGGTCAAAGTCCTTGAGATGTTGTCTTATTTTGTTTCTTTGGGAGAATTATTTTATTTGGTAGTTGGGAGATAGTGAGAAAACAATGGTCTCAATTGTTTCTTTTATTGGTTTCTAAGAGAGCATTCCCCCTACACTTGCGGTGCTCGAGGAGGGAGCCCCGGGCTAGCTTCTTTTGTGGAGTCATTACCAGCAAGGCCTTTGGAATCTCGACTCTCTGAGTTGGTCGAGTGCCTCGGTTTTCTCCTGTTTGGTGGGTCTAATCTGTGTGAGTCGAAGTCATGTTAGTTGTGATTCACTAATGCTGGGACAGTGTGGCCATCCACGTTGGGGGGGTTGACAATAGGGAAAGGGAGAAGGATGTTATTTGTAGTGCCAAGTATCATACTATTGGGACTCCCCCATCCTTCTACATTTCCTTTTATCTATTAGATGCTATATGTGCTACTAATTGTTGTAGGAATGGGGTTGTAAAGGCAACAAAGTGAGAGCCCAATCCGTGTTTATTGCTAGCCACTATGAGAACACAAATACAGAGCTGATTACACTAGGATTTGCGAGCACTTCATGGCTCCCATATACACTCTGATTTTCTACAAACTGGAAGAAATAAGACAAGGACCTTGGCCAGTGGATGAAGGCGAGCTCGAGGTGCCACAAAGAGTATCTCCTAGGCATGTTGATTTTCCATGTCCTTTTGATTCCATTGAAGCCCAAATTCGCTTGGTCTAAGCCTCGGTGGACCAGTTAGCTCAAGGTTGCCAAACGGACCACAATGATATGATTAATTTCTTTTTCGATATCTTGCACAATCAAGGATGCATTCTAGACCACCAAGCATCGCTTTAGTGAAATCAACAAAGGTTGCATGACAGGATGATTGGTTTTTAAGGGAGGATGGCACATATGGAATCTCACATCCATGATGCCTTTCATCAATTGGATGATGAAGGAAATGAAGCTCAAGCACCAAATTATGATCATTAGCAATGAAGCAAGTGGGTTTTTTGTATGGTTTTTTCTTAGTTTTGTGCTTGATGGGTTGTTAATATGAAGTTATCTAGTTTTCTACATATCCTCTTAGTTCTTTTTTGTATGTATCTCATGGCCAACAATTCTGGTAGGAGTGAGGCTTTTTTTCATGCTTTTTGTTTGTCCCATGTTGTATCATTGTCTTGAATTATAGAAAAATGTTGACCTACAAAAACAAAAAAACAATTTGTGCTTTATCAAATGAAATGTATTTATATTTTTTGAATGTTTCAAAAATTATTCCATTTGCGTACTTTTTAAAAACTCTGAAGATCAAAATCTTAGAAATCATTGGAATGGAGCAATCATATGGACTTTTATGGAGTATTAACATATGTATTTGAGGTCATTTGCGTACTTTTAAAAAACTATGAAGATCAAAATATTAGAAATCATTGAAATGGAGCAATCATATGGACTTCTACGGAGTATTAATGTATTTTCATTGACTACAACCTAAAGCGGATTACATGGATTTGCCACATAAGTTACCAAAATTCAGGTCAAAATGGAATCCCCACTGTGCAAGGGTTGGTTTCTTGGTGTATATTTGAGCATCATAGCTTTTGTTCTAAAGTTTCTTCATCATTTCACAAGATAGCCTTCAAATTGTTATCATCTCCCTAAATTTGTCCAATACAAGGGTATTCAAATCCCTAGTCTTCTAGAATTCATCAAGACAATTGTTGAGAAGCAAAATTTAATCCCTTATACTTGAATTTACTTTTGAAACATGTTTGGATGTTGATTCCCCTTCCATCTAACAATGCTTCTCAAAATCTCGAATTAGTTCAAGGTTTGGAGTGCTAGTAAAAGTTAGGCCATTTTTTCTTTTTCCAATTTGAATATTTAAATCATTAAATACTTCATTTTTATTTTGTTCATTTCTCCTAAATCAAACTCAAGGGAGGATTTTAGTGTGGATGCTCCTATGCTCATTAATTTTGACTTAGTTGACATCTATGTTTGTTGGGATCCTCCCTAGGGGTATAATAAGACCCTATGGGTCCAATAGACGTAAGAATTAGTTAAGTATGGAATCCATTTAATATAATGTGGACTAGGTCCACAACATAGTTATTATTAAATGAGACTCGTTGAGTTTTTAACATTGAATAAATGTGATGTGGCCTCATTAAAGAAGGCCTACAAGGTAATTAGTATTTGGTAGCTATAAATAAGGATAAAGTCTACTTTAATTTTCTAACAAGAATAGGTATATAATTTGTATTATGAAAACAAAAGATGAGACTTTCATCAATCAATGTTAGTGCAAAGAGATTAGAGAGGCCCATAAATCCCGGAGCCTAGCTGTTATGCATAATTGTTATATTGACTAGTAGTGGAAAACATTAGTTAGTATATATACAACACTAGCACAAAAATATTTACAATGTAGATCTTACAAAAGGACCCAAAAATTCATAAAACTATGAAAAACATTAACTAGAGAGGGAAGAGGAACACCATTATCTGCAATTGTCCTTGCAATCTTTGTTGAAGTGTTGAGAAACCAAGTGCTGGATAGAATAAAGCTTGATTCCTCTTTTTTGATAATTACTTTTGAATGTTAGTTGTATTCTTATTCATTTATGTTCTCTTAATAAATAAATTATACAAAAATTTAAAGCATAAATATCACAGAGACAAAGAACACCAAAAATTAGGCTCCAAGCCAGGGCAAAACCCCACAAGGGGAAAAACCCAAAAACTCATCCTCTTATAGAATCATATCAAAATGAGATATCCAAAACCCAAGACCAACACCAAGACAACTACAACAATTTAATTCAATCCTCCTCCAAGTCTTCTCCAACCAATTCAAAGTAAATGAAAGTCAATGTTGGTCAAACCTTCTAAAATTTGGTCAAATTGCAAAAATTTTGGACTTGCAGTGGAGGATGAATTTAGGACCTGTCATTTTTGTAGAGTTGCCTTAGAAAATTCACACATGTGAGAAGAAACAAGATAGAAAAACTTGAGTTTCTCTCTCCTTTGACTTCACTCCTTTTTTTCTTGTCTTTGGCACAAAAATCAACATGATGAGTGAGTGGATGAATGAGGTCAAGTTGACTTGTATTTATACATGTCCAGGAGGGTCAATTAACTACCTCTAAGGATCACTCATCCAAGGAGGGTCGACTTGGTCTTGTGTTGACATTTTGACTCAAAAATAAAATTCTCTTTTCTTTCAAAAAGTCCAAATGGGACTTAACTAAAATATGTTTTTTTTACTCATATTAGATACTCTTCAGCTCAATTAACTCTATAAGCATGAATAACATGCTTTCACCAAAAATCAAATAATAATAATGAATATAATCAATTATAAAAATTACATTTTATTACATTATGAAGACCGACACTAGTTACATTTTTCAATAATCCCTCTTAACTAGTAAGGTATTCATAATGACACAACATGATACTCTTAAGTTGAAATATCTGTATAAGGATCTCGATTGGTAAGCATCAATGATGATTTACATCATCATATCCAGCATTGTCAAAATATCAAGACCTTGAATAAAAAGTTCAATCTCTCCATTAAATCAGAGCAAAATTTTGGGAGGCTTAAATTTGGACACCACCACCTCTTAAGTGATACCCCACCCAGGTGTTTTGTTGTCATTGTGACAACGACCCTCCAAAACTTTTGCCTCATCCAATTTTGGAGGCTACCTTTGTTTTCATGAGTTGTTGCTTCAAGCTATCCTACATCACTTTGTTATTTGTTTTTGTTTCCTAAGTGTTGATTGTATTTTCAACATCTCCAATTGTTGCACTTTCACCTTGGTCAAAGTTATCTAAGTGTCACCTTCCAATCTTTTAGAATTTGTCTTGTTGCATTTTCTGAAGATAGGTAAAGCCTTAAATTTCTCCATGACCTAGCTAACTTTTCTCCCTCGACATGCACACCTCACAAAAGCAAGACAGTGCATCTTTCTTTCCTAGTGAGAGTGCACTTCCCAAATTTAGTGACCACACATGCACTTTCAAATAAAATTGCACCCTCTTGAGCCAGAGCACACTTCAGTTTCCTAGTGAAGGGAATTTTTTTGTCAGATTGGAGCACACTCCTTGTCTTAAGTGTCCACTCCTTGTTGACACCAAGAGCGTGTTCCGTGTCTTCAATTGGTGCACAATCCTTGTCACCAGCAAGTGCACCCCTTGGTTGCATGCAGAGTGCACTCCTAGAAATAAGGATCCTCTCCCACTTCACTCACCTAACTCAGTAATCAAGTGACAAGTGGTGAGCATGTGCTAAAACCCTAATCTTAACTTGCATGTAGTTTGCCTTCTAAGAAGCCCAACTTATTTTTCATTCTCACAATTACTATTCACTTCAAGTTGAATGCATTTTCTCATTGCAATGATATTTTCCTCACTCTTGTTCACAAGTTTGTTGATTCTTGGTAAGTTTTGTGAAGTGTCGTTTTTGTTTTGTTTTCTCATTTTTAGTGTCACATTCACTTTCTCTAGTGGTGTTTTAATATGATGTTCACATATTAAGTTTCATTTATCTATTATTGCTCCTACAAGTGTCGTCTTGTTTTCACATGTGGCATTTCTATGAACTCTTCACATTCCATGACCTTTCACCTTCTACTCATGATTGCGAAGGGATATATCAACTCATGCGCACTTTTTTCTATCACATTTATTGTGCCCTCGCCTTGATGTTGATCATCACTTAGCCATTTTCATGATTTTCTTTCTCTCATAGCGCATTAGGGAAATTTTGAGGTCTAAAATGGGCCTCCTATGGAAATCATAAAATAATAAGGAAATAATAAAATAATATTAGATTACATCATCAAATTTTAGAGGGAAAAGAGAAAATTTATTTTTTCAACTCGTATTTTCAACTTATCTCCCTATAGGTTTTCTCAAATTTCGAGCGGAAACACTCGTTGGATGAAAAATTTGATTCCTCATCCAAGGAGTGCCCATATTTCATACTTTCTGTGGACCCTACTACATGAAAAATGAGAAATACATGAAAAATGTGATTGCAATCACATTTTTTCATGTATTTCTTATTTTTTGTGTAGTAGGGTCCATAGAAAGTATGCAACATGGGCACTCCTTGGATGAGGAATCAAATTTTTCATCCAACGAGTACTCCCGCTCGAAACTTGAGTAAAACCTTAGGAAGATAAGTTGAAAATACGAGTTGAAAAAGTTGTTTTATTATTTTATTATCTTGTAATCTTTTTACTTTTTTACTCCAAAAGTGGTGAATCATCCCCCATGGTTGACATAACCATCTTGAATATTATTGGTTCTTATAAAGTTTATTTTGGTTGTACATTTTTTGTAGGAGGCCCATTTTAGACCTCAAAATTCCCCTAATGCAGTGCACACCTGTGAGCAGCAGACACCCACTCCTTACTCACTGCAATCCCAAACTGTGCCCACCTGAGAAGAAGTTTGTCTACCATAGCACACATCGCACTTCTAGTCTACAATGAGGCATCCATTTCTTGTTGATTTTTGGTTAGCATCGGATGTGCTCCAGCTCCAAAATTTTATGGAGGGGCTAGAAAACATGAGATCTTCAAGACCCAGAAATCGTTTGGAGAAATTCCAACCGGAGGTCATGTTATTCAAATAATTAATTATTTTTAATGGTGCCTAAGTTAAAACTTAGGAAATTAAAATAATTAAAGTGAATTAATGTGAATTAATGTAAATATGGGCGAGAAGCTTCTAAGTGATGAGGACCAATTCTAATTTAATCTTAGCCATTGATTAGAGATTAGATCATGGTCGTTGATTTCTCAACAGGAAAAGTATAAAGGAAGGCTTGGGGTCAGTTGGAGAACACACACAGGGAGAGAAGCACTTGAGCTAGATCGAAATTTTGGAGCGTGGTTTGCTGAGAATTTCGGAGTAAGATTCTAGTGCAGAGAGGAGAAGTTTGACAGTGGGACTTTCATCCAAGGCCGACAATACTTAACAGAGAGGCAATGTAGCACCAGGGAGAGACAATACAGCTCCAGAAGGGTGATGCAGAGGATGGAGGGCTGATGCAATCATGCAAAGGAAAGGCTGGGGTTTCTATGAGGCAGATTGGGAATCAATTCAACAGATTGATTTCTGAGACATGAAGGCTTACCAGGAGGGTGACACATCTCCTAAAGGAGGTGACGCGGTCCCAACAAAGAGCTGGGAGCAGCCATCATTGCACAACACTGGGGATAACGCAGTCACCTGTGGGGTTTTTTCATCGAGTTGCTGGATCCGCCAAAATATGTCTTCGAATAGAGGTACTTTTTCCGGGTTTATTCTCTGTTGGGTGAGCCAGATTTGGCACCCTCGTTGTATTCAGAAATCTACATAATAATAAAACCCTCATATCTGCTGCACCGATTTTCCCACACTGGGTTTTTCCGGGGACGTTTAGTCCAAAAATAAGTGTGTCCTTTGTATGGTTGTCTCATTTATTTTTTCAGTACTTGATGTGTATATTGGTGTAGGTTGTAGTGTATCTACATTAATATTTTCTGAATACTTCTAAAAATAACTTGTTAAATGAAGAACACAAGTAGGTAATGCAAATCAGTCTACCGCAGTAGGATTTCTGATTTGTTAGATTCAAAATTTTTCACATTTTCCTCTGTAATTGTGACTTGCACACTTTCCGAGCTTCTTTCTCACACCACGCACTTTCAAGCAATAGTGTGTCTTCTTATGTGTCTTTTTGATGCGACTTGCGCCCTCTTGGAGCCTCTCTCACAAGTGTGCATTGTGTAGTTCTAAGTCCTAAGGCTTGTATCCCTTGTGCACTATTATCTCATCTTGCATAATACCTGGCTCTCTCTCCCTTGTCTTGGCACAATGCACACTTATAATGGCCAATGAAGCCACCATGTTCATCTTCTCTAAGATTGTGCTCCCAAATTGAGCAACTCTTTCAATCATTGTCCTTTGTGTATTTTGCATGCAACAATAGCTACAAGATTTTCATAAACTAATCTTTGTTCACCATGAGTGACCTTCCATTTGTAGGTGTTGTGCATACAAAGCACATTAGCCTTTAATCTTCTTCAAATACAATGCTTCTCACCACTCGACAAGTCCCATCAAGAGAAACTTTAGAAAACATTACTGAGGAGGCAGTGGAATGTTCCAAACCAAGTGTACCAATTTTATCATATACATAATGCTTCATTGACAAATCCATCAAGGTCTCATGGAAGGATATAAAATATGCATTTATTTAGAAGGAATTCCCCGAGCCTGAGGGATAGACAAGTATACATTAACATAAAGAGGTATAGAATTCATAAAGTAGCATGAAGGTTTCTAGTGCTACCCTGTGCAAAAGCTATTGGATGGATTTTACAATACCTGGATAGCAAGAATCTAATTCTTAGCAATGTAAGAAGGAATGAGATTAGCACCTATAATCAACATGACTTACATTCATATTATAAGTTGATAACCCCTGGACAATACTTGAACAAAGTATCTTATCAAATCATGGTAGAAGGAGCTTAAAAATTTTCGCCAAAAGCTAAGTGTAGTCTATAATACCAAGCCCCTAATGAAAATCTATCATTATCTTATGGCGATGTGTTGCAAATTGCATCGGTGAAAGAACCTAGAATACTTTGAGGAAGGATGGATTTATTTACTCAAACTAATTTTTTCTAGAGGTGGGAACTTTAACGGGGCTGAAATCATCGTTCAACAACTTGAGATCAATGTACAAGATGCAAAGAAATCTTTGGAATCCAATCAGTCGCCAAAATTTTATATGTCTACCTATCTACTAGATGGAATCTATGCTCTCTATGCATTCACAGTAATGAAATGGAATTGGACCCCTAAAGAGAAACTTCCTATTCATCTCCATTGCATACAATTGTCAAATATCAGTTTTCAAGTAGTATATAAGAGATTGTCTTAACATTTCTTTGCAATTTTATATTAGATGATTTTTGAAGTGAAACCCCCATGGATGATGAATCAGGTGAAACATGCACTCTATGAGATTTCAGATTGGTTTTCCTCACCACAAGTCACATACATCAAAGTTATCAAGTGCCAATTTACCCCTCACCCTATGCCAAGGTATGTGACCAACAAGGTGGTTGTACAAGAATTTTCCTATCAACTGAATACAGGTTTGTCTACACGTCTCCAAAGGAAGAAGTCTCCTTAGCACTCTTTTCCTTTACATATTGGATCATATGAGCTCAAGAGCCTTAAGGCGGCTAATGCTGAGACTGAAGAACTTAAACACCTTCATTTTGGAGAAATGGATTTCCATAGATATGACCCTAGGAAGGTTTGCTGACAGCATTGTATGAAGCTGCATTTTTCCTTGACATGTGTACCCATGATAGTTCCAAAGGATGAGAAGACTAAAATCTGGTACAATGCATTAAGTCAAAATCGGCTAGGTGATGAGGCAGGCCCCTCCCATATTACATGTGTCAGATACAAAGATGGAGGTGACTCGGTAGGAAGTGACCACCCCAACTAATATTTTATCATCGAAGAAGAGGCCAAAGCATTTTCCTGTAGTAGAGAGAAGCATAAATTTTAAGGAATATCCTCTTTGCAAAGGCGCAATAGAGGCGGAGCAGTAAAGAAAGAAAAGGGAGGAAGAAATGAAAAGGAAAGAAGAAACAAAACAACAACAAGAAGAGCATAAAAGGGAGGAAGAATGTAAGCAAAAGGAGGAACAAGAGAAGAAGAAGCAAGATGACTTTCTTAAGAAGAAAAAAGAGTTAAAGAAAAGAGAGGCAAAGGAGCTACAAAAGAAACAACGAGAAGAAATGTTAAAGAAGCAAAGAGCAAAGGAAGAGGAACAACAAAATCAATTGGAGGAAGAGGAGATGAAGAAGAAATAGGAAGAAGAAGTTGCACAGAAGATGGAGGAAGAACTAATGGCCCGCAATATAGAGGCAGAGCTATAAGAGGAGGAAGATATTGAACCTATTGTAGATGAGCCAAATATTCAGTCAGAAGATCCTCTCACTGGTGGTCATATCCCTTTCAGCGAGATGGGGATTTCTCCTCCACTTGATGACACGGTCATGGATATATCAAACTTTACCTTCAACCAACTAAAGAAGAGGATCATACAAGAGAGGTGAAGGTACTATCCCAATGACCTTGTTCGCCCAATTAGCATAGACACATAAACTGTTATGTCATCAACACTAGGAGGAATCCTCGAGCAATCATTGCAGCTAATGTGGATTTTGCAACAATGAAAGATAATACAAAATATATTTAGATAAGAATGAACAACTGTAAAAGGAGTTGATTGTCATAAAATAACAAGTTAATCATATTATTGCAGAGAATCAAAATTTGTCCTCTACCAGTAATAGCAGGACAGAACCGTGGTCTACCATACTTGAAGAATTGAAATCGATGGAGGAAAATATGAAGAATATTTACAATGAGATGATTCTCTTACATGAAGAGATGGTTCCCCTAGTTGAAATCGAGAAATGATCTCAAGAAATCTTGAAGTTTTTGAAGGTTACATGCACAAATATGGATCTTATGTAGGATTGGGGCACCAAGTATCTGAATATTCCTGAGTGGTTGGTCAAGAGGGATAGATTAGCATCCGAGTTGGATAGAGAAACTTTGAGGCCACACACTCCTAATTATAACCATCTTGGTGAGTAGCTGGTCGACACTATAGATGCATATGTCTGATTGGACAACAATTTAGAGTCACTGGCACAAAATCATAAAATCCCTTCTATGGGCCCACTTGGAGAAATAAGGAGTAAATATGTCATCATGTAGGATTTGAAAGAGTTCATTGAACAGATCAAACAAACAACAAATTGAGAAATCTTGAAGGTGACCAAAAGTACCATTCTACATTATGCGATTGAGCCAGAAAAATTTCATATGAAGTTATCCATGTTTTGGAGTAGTATACATCTAACTCCAAATCCATACTATTAGATGCATTGGAGGTGAGAATGTGATACAATGTAGATCTACCATCAAGAGTCAAAGATATTGCAGCAGAGTTCAAAGCCATCACTTTGAATGTAATTTGTCTTTTATGGAAATAAGAGTTTCAAATGTAAAAGGAAGTCTAAGAGACACTTTGTTGTGCAAAATTTACGATTGCAGACAAAGGTGAATTCCCTAGAACTAGTGGATTGGTCTAGAACAACAAAAGACAAAGAATATAGATTTTTCCTTGGAGAATTGAAAGAATACCTACCTCGAATCTATAGAAATCTTCTCGTTCCTCCTCACTTGTAAGCTCCAATTGTAGCTCCAAATGCTATAATTAGAACCTACACACACAACCTAAACAAGAAAAGGATCTACAACAACCAAGTAGCATAATCCAACATCTCTATTCAATGAATCAACAAGTAATTGAAATACATGAGTGCAAACATAATACCAATATAGGAAAACAAGATAATTTTTGTATTAATAGAAAAATGAAAGAGTTTGCAAACATAAATAGTAGTTGATCTTGTAGAAGTCTCCCCAAGTTGGCTTGTCCATCCTTGCCACAACGCAGCATAAGGGCACAATCAATCTCCAAAAGCCAACCTTGATGCTATGGATGGCAGTAAATTTATAGCAGAAGGATTGTAGTTTAGGATTTACCATTATGCGCTTGAGATCCACATATGAGGGGAGGATGAGCTCAAGGGATAAGAGGTGAAGTCTACAAGGTATGATCAGATAGGATTCGAGCTCTTATCCACGGTAAATAGTTAAAACAACCCTTGGAATATTTTGGAAGAGGAAGCTTCGGAATATTTTTTAATTTTCCAAATTTCTAGAGTCAACGCACCTACTCAGTTATGCAGAGTGCATTGCAGCGCACCCTCAGAGAAGGAGACACTGCACTACAGTGCAGTTGCTTAGTTATGTAGGGTGAATTGGGCCCAAAATCATTGATTTTGAGCAATTAATCCCAAAAACTCAGACTTTTTGGAAATTTCATGCTTAGGGATTTTTGTAGGGATGATGACAACATGTTCACAAATGTCGATTGATCCAGTTTGTTGGCCTATTGACTATATGTGACAAAATTGCCTATAACGGATTCCCCCTTAAAGTACAAAGTCTGAAATGACAATTGATGACTGAAGTGCTTTACCTTGTGACATGATCTAGAATTGATCCAAGACAAAAAAATTAAGGTATTACAGACTCATGTGCATGGATGTACCTATGTTATTTTATGCAACAGATCGATAATATTGCCAAATACATAAACGTTGAAGCAATTAGAGAAAACATAACAGGAAAACATGTAACACAACAAGTTTAATAAGGATTTCACCCAATACTCCTGGGTTACGTCTCCCGGTCCAACCTTCAGTGGTGGCCTCTTGATTATATTTTCAAAGCAGAGTTTTTACAACAGTGAGCTCAATTTGAGTCTCACGCAATAGATATAAATCAGTAAGACTATACTTGGACCCCCCAAGTTTCTAGAGTACACAGACTCTCCTTACTGAAACTCGACCTCTACTAGTCACTGTAGTATGAGCCCAATCTGAGACTCATACATGACAGGCATATACAGAGGAGTTCGCTTGAACCTCTCAAGCCTTCTCTGGAGTACACAGACTCTCTTTGACTCTCTTTGGCTCTGTCAGGATCGACGCTACCTTTTTCTTCTGCACGTCAGCTCGGCTCCTTCTTTCGGTTCTCTGCTTTCTGCGTCTAACTAACTCTGACTCTTTCTCTGTCAGTTCGTGGCTTTTAAAGCCAATCTTCTTTCCGACTATTCATTTCTGCTTCCCGGCTTTCCAGTTCCCCTGCCTCTGTCTGTTTGAATCCCTCTGTTCTGCGTAATCAACACTGTGTAACGCCTCACAAGGAGGTGGCCACCTATTTCGTAACGAACTGAGTGTCAAAATGTTTGAACGATTGTTATTTCTATTTGCTCCAAGATTGCCCATGAAACACGAATCTTTGCCAACTCATCATCCATGTCGGATTTCAAATCCCATGTGATCTTTCTCTATAATCCTGTCAAATCCATTCATTTATCTGGATGCGTCTCCATCGTTGATCTAGGGACCAAATCCTACGGTTGTCGTGCATATCGAGCGGTTAAGTAGCTCGATGGTTACCCGTTTGATATGCACGGTTTTCTCACTCTGCCACTGGACGTGTGACACTCGCTGTGTGGCATCCGGCAGAACTTGGTTGAAACCACTTACCACCTCAATCCCTTCTGATATCCTGTTGGTTTTGTGGAACCTTGCTCCGACAGAACCGAAACGGTACTTTTCTACATTTCATATTCATTTCGGGTCCGGGCGCTTGGGGCTTTTCCTTCTCTGAGGGGTTAAGTAGCTCGATGGTTACCCGTCTGATATGCACGGTTTTCTCTCTCTGCCACTGGACGTGTGTCACTTGCTGTGTGGCATCTGACAGAACTTGGTTGAAACCACTTACCACCTCAATCCCTTCTGATATCCTGTTGGTTTTGTGGAACCTTGCTCCGACGGAACTGAAACGGTACTTTTCTACATTTCATATTCATTTCGGGTCTGGGCGCTTGGGGCTTTTCCTTCTCTGAGGGGTTTGCCCAGTGTAATCGCATATCAAAAACCACCCCTATTTCTCGAAAAGACCTCCCGTTTTTCCAATTCATGACAGCGCGAGTTCCCATGGGCCAACAGTCTATGCGCTTGATCGAGGGTCCTCGTTGCTCCGCGCTGTTCACAAATTACAATTGTTTCAAGGATATTTCTGATAAGCTTGATCTTTATAAGACTTTTAATCTTTGGCATGAATTTTATAGATTTCATGAAAACTTAGAGAGTTTTTTAGGATCCAATTCGGATCACAAGTCCAGATCAAGAACAACTGGTCGAGACCATCATTTGTTAAAATACATTTTCATCATGATATATTTTTTGAGGGAGGCATACCAATGCTCAACACATAAGCTAACATTACATGTACAATGATAAAGAAATCGCATCCACTGATAACAAAGTGTGGACCCATGCTTGGATGACTGTCTATATGATCATGGCCATCATGCTTTGCAATCTTGCATCAATCCTAAAATCATAGCCCAAAGGGATGGAACTAGATTTTGGGTCTTCTCTCTCGTTCACTTTCTCGTGCAATGTACAAGTCTAACCAAGCAAATAAATGAGTTGGAGTCAAACATGGTACACACCATCTAATTAGCGGACGATGATGTAAGTCATTAACAAAAATGAAAGAAACTATTGATGATGTTAATGGCTCTCAAGGTACTATAGTACAATCCATATGGTTGGAATAGATAAGTTGAAGTCGAACACCACATAGAATCTTCGGGTCGAAAGCCAACGATGAAGACCTATCACCGAGAGCGAGGAAACTTGCCATTGGTGTATGAAAGCCCCAAGGTATCAAAGGGAGTTTCTAAGTCAACTTCTTGGATGATGAGATGATGTCAACAGGAAGTGAATCGTCACAGGAGGACCTTGATGTATCTCCCATCAACGACACAAAATGGGTATCAAGATTTTGGAGACAAAATGATGTTGATGTGGAACTAGTTTAGGAAAGACAAACATGAATGAAGGGTTAAGAGTATTGTAGCAAATATCAACTGAGGGACTTCTCTTGAAAATATCAATGACATTGTATGGAGTTGGCAGCATTGACCCAAAACTGAATGTGGAGGATTTTATATGGTGTGATGAACCAAAGAGACAATCATATTTCCCAACACAACAGTCACAGAGATGAGGTGAAAAAGTGTCATGTTTAAGAGCGACCATTAATAAGTGAAGTACCCTATTTTCCCAATTTCCCCAACCATTTTTGGTTACTAAATATTTATTTTTTAACAAGCTTAAGGAGGATAACATGTGCCTAGTTTATAATATCATCCTTCAAATGAATCCCTCTTAGTATTTTTAATGAACCCTGAGAAGGAGTGGTTTGGTTCCGTCATGTTCGAAGAGTCCATAATTGTTTGATTCTTTTACAAGTCCAACAAAGGTGTGACTCGACTCATTTTTCATGTTTAGAGAGTTTGAAAAAGATGCGAAAAAGAAAACTCCAAAGGTTCATTTTCATAAAGTTGTCTCTTGAGTATGAAAAGGTAGAAAATGATACTCAGGAGAACCTCTTAGCCATGTCTGACTAAGGTATTTATTTTTCGTAAATATTTTATCTTCGTCTAGAAAAGGGTTAAACTTATACTAAGTAGATGTCATTTCATTTACTTTAATGATTTTGAAAATACAAGTGCTCGACAATCTTTTCATGTTTTGGGAGTCTGAAAAGAGCTGAAAGAGGACTCCACCTGAAGGAACGAGTGGTATAAAGGGTAGAAACTGGTTTCGATCATGATGGAACTGCTCAAAACATGTAGAGGTCAATCGGTTAGTTAACAAGACCACTCATCACAGCAGTTCTTCGAGAAAGGGTAAAACAATCACGTGAAAGCATATGATCAACCAAGCAAATGGTGACAATGGAATGAGAAGACCAAGGCTCATCTGGCAGAATCAGGCCGATAAAAATGGAAATCATGAGAGATAGGATGAGAATGGTTTCATCTTTACACATATTAAAACATGTGGAAACTATACTTGAGAATACTTGAAGATGGTTTCATTTTCTCATACGATTGAAACATGAGAAAAACTATGCTTGAGAGTGGTTTCATTTTTACACAAGTTTGAAACAGAGAAAAACTATGCTTGAAATCAATTTCCATGCCCCCAGAATAGTAACTCAACTCTAGGCACATGCCCCCCAAGCTTCATTTCTAACTACTAGTTGCTAATATATGGATGGAATGAAGGTTCATTTGTGAGATCAAGTGAAGGAATTGACTCGGAATTTACGAGATCTAATCAAAGACTTAAATTGGAAGGGGATTTGTTTCATTTTTTATCGATCTTTACATAGGAAAAGAACTATGCTCAAGGGACTTTGTTTCATTTTTTAACAAGCTTGACACAAGAAAAGGAGCTTTGCTCTAGGAACCCTGTTTCATTTTTTAACAAGCTTGACACAAGAAAAGGAACTTTGCTCTAGGAACCTTGTTTCATTTTTAAAGAGCTTGACACATGAAAAATAAATTTGCTTTGGAACCATAATCATGACCTACAGGAGGCCATGGCTTCCAAAAGGTTCTCATCAGATGGAAGAACAATGTTTTAGGAGGGATACATATCAAGGTGTACAATGGAAACATCAGGCTCCAATGCACTCAATACATAATGAACTACATCACCTACTGGATCATCAGTAGACCCGTGCATGAAAAAGGTTGCTACATAATTAATATGTGGCGGGGGGAGATAACACTTGCATATAAGGACCATTTAAGGAAACTGGTTGATTCGTAGTCAAATCAGGACTAACAAATGAAAGTTGGTCAATTGTCAAGATTCTTCCTTCAGAGGGAAACACATCACATGAAAGAGTGAACAAACAAGAGCCCCCATGTCATAAACATAGTCATGCCCAACAAGTAAATTAAAATCCAAAGGGCCTTGGACTACCATCACATTGATATAGACAATCTTTCCACCCAAAGTAATAGGCAACTGAGGAAGGATCCATAACGGTTGACTGGTTCCTCTATTAATAGCCAACATATTCTCGGTAACGGGCACAATCTGTGAGGAACCTAAAGCTTTCCAAGTAGTTGAGGATAGAATACTAACAAACCCACCTTCATCTGTGATTGATCCAGGTACAGGCATATTATAAGCTTGTACTATGATTTGGAAGGGCACATAAGGAGGAAGACAATATCTTTCCAGTCGACTCTAATCAAATACAGTGACCATACTACTTGGATTGGTTGTTGTGAGAATGGAAGAACTACCCCCTTGTGCTATGGGAACATGAGAACTGCTCCCCTATGTTGAGGGAATGGGATGATTTTCCCCCTGTTCTATTGAAACAAGAGGATTTCCCCCCAGTTCATTGGAACCTGAAGAAATGAGAAGAACCTTAGTGGTATGAGACTCACTCTCTATGGGAAAGGTACAATCAATAGACAATGGAATCAAGTCAACCATGTTCTGTTCCAATGGTTGGTCAAGAACGAACTCATGGGATTCACGTTCAGAGAGAGTGGGATTGATTGGAAACGAATTATGGTTAATCACTTCATCAACTAGTGGAGGATTAGGGGAAAGCTTCTGGTAGTGAGTTGGAAGTTGTCGTTGAGAAACAGTAAGACTTCCAAACCATTTGGATGCTTCATCCATACAAGGGAAAAGGTGAATTGGATGATTCCCTTCAGATAACTTAGAGGGAAACTTAACTTTACCCTTCTTTTTGTGAACCTTATGATCAATAGCCAATGTTTTGTCACCAATATGATCTCTAGAAGGTGACAAGAAAGGCTGATGTGAGCCTATGGACCACACTTCTAGTACCTTAGGAATACGAGGACGATCTCTAAGAAAGTGATCGCCCATACATAACTTGTTGGCATTATGATGCATGTGTTGTCCTTGATGGAAACTCACTTGTAGCAGAACAAGTATATGGTAACTAGATGAATATACAAGACAAATAAGAGGTGACAGAATGATGGAACATAGATGAATCTATAGGTCAGAGATGACAGAATGATGGACAGGAAAAATTCATGGCAGTTGTGTTTACAGGATGTGACAAAATGCAGGGTAGTTCATAGGAATCAGTTTAGAAGTGATGTATGATGACAACTCACATTATAACAAGTCTATTCAGAGGTAACAAAGTAATGGCACAGAAGAACAGCATGATCGGACAAAGGATTACAAATCAGAATCAAGCAATTGAAGAAAAGGAATGTTTTAGGTTATTTTAAGTTGTATACGTGGTTTAACCTAGTCGAAGTAGCGTATATAAGCTAGTTCACAGAACAAAAAGAGTGTATACATATGCATGCACTTTCACAAGAGGAAAAACACGTATAGGATGGAAAATTAAGGAAAATTAAGGTTAAAGAATACCAAGGGTCCATTCCATGGTATTAGCCCACAGTATTAAGCAGAATAACAGTTACTTGATCCTGTCTAAGAATACCATAGGTTCTAAGTGTTGTTTTGGTCTAAGGTATTGAAAAAGGCTCTAAGTATATAAGGAGGAGAAGATCAAAGGACTAAGTGTGGAAGTAATGAATATCTTATGAAGAGTTAGATAAAAACAAAATATGCATGTTATGTGTTTTTGATGCTTTGCTTGATCTGAACTAAGTATGCACCTGAGTGTTTGATGATGGATGAGATCTAATGATGGATCAAGATCATGAGACCTAAAATGACTTATCATTATGAGATCCGATAATAAATGGGCTAGATTTGAATGCTAACACATGTTTTATCCTTTATATGTTATGATCTGGGTATGTTTGACGTCTAGGATACTTGCAAAGTTATAAGTTATTATTTGCAGATCTATATGTTGGTTCGCCTTGGTGAAGGCGCGTATACACACTGGTTCGACTCTACCAAGTAGGGTATGTAGAAGAAAATCTCATTGTTCAGAGATGACTGGTCTATCTTATCAGTGCTGATGTTTTACTATTGTTTTTCAATGATGTCTTCATAAGATCTGAAAGTAGAACTGACTGTATAAGGAGATTGAATCTGATTGATTGATTGATTAAGTGAGAAGGGTGATCTTTGTTGCTATCTATTTAGAACTCTGTAATCTTGATAGTAGATCTTCAGAATGTCACTGATTGGTAAATTTTTTGGGTCAGAGGTTTTATGATTCAGGATCTTTAGAGGTATACGCAGGTTGGGTTAAAGGAAGTAGTGTATACATGCAGGTTGGCTTTATTGAAGTAGAATATACATTCTGACATATGATTTTTGAGGTTGCAATTAGTTTGAGTTGTTGATCCAATGTTTTGGGTTCAGATCTGTGTACTTGTTACAGTGATCTGTCTGTTTCAGTTGATTGATTGAATTTTGATGAAGTATCGGTTGATTAAGTTTTTAGTGATTGATTGATTCAATTTTGGTTGATTCAGAGATTGATGATTGGGATTTATGATTGGGTTTTAGTGATTGGTTGATTTAGATGTATTTGATGGTTGTATTGCAGTGGTGATTCATTTTGAGCTTCAATGTTACTGATGGGTCCAGTATGAAAATTTGATGAAATGTGGCCTACATATTGTGTTGTTGTGTACCAGGAGTATCCAGTCTCAAAATTTATGAAACGTGGTCCCTGGAGGATGCTGAGGGTTAGAGCCTTCAATGAGGAAGTTGAAGCTTCCTGCCAATGGTGGCTGGTCATTAGATCAGGGGGTTGTAGCTCCCTTCCAGTAGCAGCTGGAGAATGAGTAAATGTTGTAGCCTTCCATAGGCCGACGCCTACGTATTGGTAAACATATCAACCATTACAAGAGTTAGGGGTTGTAGCTCCTTTTCAGTAGAAGCTGGAGAAGGAGAGAAGGTTGTAGCCTTCTGCAGGTGGATGCCTGTGTACTGGTATGATTCTGCACCAGTACAAGATTGTAAACAACTTATTCTTTATAGTAACAAGAAGACAAAGACAACAGCAACAGGTGGTTTTTCTCCCGCATTGGGTTTCCACCTTAAAAATTGGTTTTCATGTGTGTTGCTTATGTGTGATGGTTTATTCTGTTATTACTGCACATGGTTACTATTTATTTTTTAATAAATTACTGATGCAATGATTAAATATCAATATATGATGAATTAATTGAATCATAAGTTCACTGGATATATATTGGTTGCCTTAATAATAGTTGCGTGCACACACGAGTTCCCTTCACTGAAGTAGCGTATATAAATCTGATTATGAAATGAAAATTTTATTGATTTGTAGATATTGATTCACCCCCCCCCCCCCTCCAGTATTTTTCCCAACAATTGGTATCAGAGTAAGTCCTTTGTCAGAAGCTTGATCGCCTAAAGGAGATTCGTAGAGATAATGGGAAAGAAGCAAAAGAGGAAAGCACCTCAGAAGAAGAATACATCTCAAAGGAACAGTGACAGCAGGAGAGACAATTGGCTATTAAGTGGAAGTAAGTATTCAGATTCAGAATCACCTTAGATTGAAGATGATCATGCAAAAGATTTATTAGGTACAAATATTTGGACTTTGGGTGATACATTTCTATGTTCATGCAATATTGATGATAATGAAAGTGACAGTGAAACAACTGAATTTGCTCTTATGGGTGAAAGTGAAAGAAATATAGAGGCAGAAGTTAAAAGGCTCACAGACAAAATTAGAGATCAATAGGATCTATTGGACAAAATGGAGTGTACCTACAAAGAAGAGATTACAAGGTTAAAATCTCAATTAGAGGAAGGAAACAAAGTAAGGAAATAGTACGAGGAAAAGGAAGATCAATGTCAAAGGTTGCAGGATGAAGTGACATCATTGGAAAATGAAGTGAATGAAAAGGATACAACAACCAAGGAACATATGGAAAGAACCAGTTACTGTGAAGGTCTTGAATTTGTGGTTGTCTATTAAATTATGGTATGTTCTATGCTTAGAGCAATTTACTTCAATTTCTTCTTATTAGCCCAATTTCAATTGACGGTTTAGCAATCAAATTAACATAAAGTAAAATGTTTATAGAACATAAATAAATTGACAGAAGACAAGCCAAGACAAGAGACACAATATGTGGCGGCTAGCCAAGGACAAACCTCAATGTAGGGGAATCCTTTGATCAATTCCTCTATATTCTTCAATAATTCAGCACTGAGGGAGAGATAGTAAAATATCACAAATCTATGATTTTATATCAGCAATAATACAACAACAACCAGCAAATTCAAATCCAGTCAAAACAACTCCAATTTGACCTCAAGTCAAACTAGGAGAACTCGGCCTCCAACAGCAATAGTAAGCAACCCGAAACAGTCCACAAAATGTGGTCAAATAGTAGTCAACACACTGCAACCCTGCGGTCAACCCTAACCAGTCAGCGATGGTCAAAACCATGGTCAAACAGGTTAGCATTTGGCTGCCCAAAAATGTGGATAGCCTAGGAAAGGTTGCCCAACCCAAAAAGGCAATCAAACCTTCCACTATGCTGGTGAACGCATGCATAAAATAGATCTGCATCCTTCACGTTCAACCTTAAGTCAATGCTACCCTAAACTTGATCTGCATCCTCCTTCTTTAGCCACACGTGTGAGAGAGAGTCTTATAATGCGTAGGAGAGAGAGAAGATGTGTAGCGAGATGAGTGGAAGAATGCCACAAGGTCTCCTCCTTTTATATGAATCGTGGAGGACAAGTTGGGGGTGTGCCACACACTTTAGCTTGATGGTTGACCTTGGCAAATTGTCAAGAAATACAAATAAATTCATATCTCCATGAATACATGTTGGAATCGGATGATCGTTAGATCAATCCTACACCTCTCGATGAGAGGAATCCAAGAAAAATATTAGCTGCCATAAATAAGATGACCCACATGGAATTTGGTCCTATTTTCCAATTTTAACACTCCCTCTCAACTAGGGAGAACTCCATCTGCTAATCCATCTATCTGTGGATACTATCTCTGCCTTCAAATGCACTACTCGGCTTTTCTCTTCTTTATTCTGCTCTGCTGAACTATGAAGAAGAATAAATGATTGAGGATGTATCATACCATTCTCTACTGACCCAAATTCAGTCTCAGATAAAAGAGAGTGTTCAATAGCACTTTTACTAACCTGAAGTCAGTCCCCGAGAGTGTGTCATACCACTCTTATTGATCCCAGATCAGTTCCAAAAGATAATGAGTTATATCACTCTTACTGACTCGAAGTCAGTTCCAATTGATCCCATATCAATTTCATCCTATCATAGGGAGTACGGTAGATACACGATGCGTCCATCGGTACTACTATGGTCCCTATCCTCATTTCCCTACTCATTGGACAAATGAGAGGTACCTCCCATGAGTCCCAGACTACATGGGTAGGATGCCTCAGCAGGAGAAGGATGAACCACTCATCCTACCCACAAGTCGCCATGGGGTATCATAAGGGAAGGTTGAACCATTCACCTTGTACACAGTGCACCACTAAGGGAGGGTGAGTCGCCCCATGGTCACTCGTCACTTCGAGAAGTACCCCAAGCCCCTTGGAGCTCCTAGAGCTCAATGTATGCATCATATAGGACCCTCATAAGAGGGTCTCTCAACAACTCTTAGTCATTCTTGGAAAGTCAAGAATTTGACCTTTCCCAGGGGCTTCTTCAGAATGTTGACGACCTGCACATCTGTACCAATATGATGGAACCTTATTTATCCTCGTTGTACCATATCTTAGATAAAGTGGTACCTAATATTGATGTGCTTGGATCAATCATAAAATACGGGATTCTCAGATAAACGAATCCCACTCTGGTTGTCATAAAGGATCACGGTAGTATCCAATGTATGTCCAAACAGCTCACTAAAGAGCTTCCTCAACCAGACAGCCTCATAGGAGGCCATACTCACAGCAATGTACCCTACCTCGGTGGTGCTCAAAGCCACTAACTTCTTCCTCCTGATCATCCAGGAGATCGAGGCAAAATCCAAAGAGAAACAACACCCAGAAGTGCTCTTTCGATACCCAATCAGCATCATAATATCCATGTAGCCTCATGTCTCTAGCAGTGTATCTCGACCCGTAAGTGATTATGCCTCGAAGATATCTCAAAAGATTCTTAGCACCAATCTAATGTGAGTGATGAGGTTCAACTATATATTGGCTCACCATGTTGACTGCAAAACATATATTCAGGCGGGAGTTCACCAAGAACATTAATTCTCCTATGAGTTGACGATACTCAGTAGCATTTCCCAAAGTAGGTCCAACAGCACTACCACATAACTTCTTGAAGTTAAGCTCCATTGGGGTAGTCACGGGCTTACCGTCCACCATACCGAATCTCTCCAATATCTTCACCACGTATTTTCCTTGAGATAGTAAAATCTCCCCTGGCTTCTACCAAACTTCCATCGCTAGGAAATAGTGCATCAGTCCTAGGTCCTTCATCTCAAATTTAGAAACCAACTCCCTCCTACACTTGTGAATGAGAGGGTCTACACCTATCAAAAAGAGGTTGTCAACATACAACACCAGTATGAGAGGCTTATCATCCTCAACCTTAAAGTAAAGGTTTGGATCGGCTTCACTCCTAGGGAATCCCAGCTTCATCAAGTAGCTATCAATCCTCTCACACCAAGCTCAAGGTGCTTGCTTCAGCCCATAGAGAGCTTTCTTCAACCTGCATAAGTGAGATTCTTGATTATGAATCTCAAATCCCTCGGGTTGTTCCACATAGACTTCCTCTTTAATAAAACCATGCAAGATGTGGTCTTGACATCCAACTAATGTAGGTTCCATCCTTGCAAAGCAGCAAGGGCTATGATTGAACGGATGGTGGTGTATCACGCAAAAGGCGCAAACATCTCGTCATAATATATACCTTCCTTTTGAGAAAAGCCATGAGTGACAAAGCGAGCCTTATACTTTTCAACACTCCCATCAGCTCCATGCTTTATTTTGTAAAGCCACTTCGAGGTGACAATTGTTTTGTCCTGGGGTCTAGGGACCACATCCCAGACATCATTCTTCATGATGGACTCGTATTCCTCATTCATAGCATCCTTCCATATTTGATGCTTCATGGCTTCTTTTAACGATGAAGTTTCATTTTGAATAATGGTGCTCATAATGGTCAAGCATCCATGATACCTAATCGGCTTCTTACTTTCACGGAAAGTCCCTCAGGGTGTAATATGACCTTCAGCATCATCAAGTGTCCCCCTAAGCCATTAGGGTTTCTTCCTAGAAGAGGAAGTCTCTTGCAGAGGGGGATCAATAGGATCCATAGGTTCTTCCACATTGGGCGTCGTCTCATCTTCCTTCTCATCTCGCTTCTTGGTGTCAGCTTCTTTATCTTCTCTCACAAGCATCATACCAGATATGTTGGAGTGAACCAACTGAAAAATGTCGGAGGTATTGCTATCGCTTGAGGGGAATGGTCCCCTTTTGAGTTTTCCTTTGGCACACCCTGAACATACACCTTCTTGCTCTACTTTAAACTTGGGCATCCTGGTCACCATCTGTCTCACATCGAGTAGAGCCTTATAATGAAGGTGGGCAAACCTTTAGTGCCATAGTTTAGACTGAAGAGTTTTGTTGCAAGACATGACTCCCAACGGACTTCCTCCAACTTGATATAAAGAGTTAACTCGAAACCCAAGATTGAAATCATCTTTAAAATTATTTTTCCACACACGTACCTTGCCATCGATGAAGGCCACCTTATAGCCTTTGTCTTCCATTGCCGAAATGGACACCAGGTTCTTCTTCAGAACAAGTACATATAGGAATTCTTGCATATGAATTGTGTTACCCTGATTTAATTAAAGAATAACATTCCCTACACCCTTTATGGGATAGGTGCAATTGTCACCAAGAATAATTTCCAAGTTTGTCTCCTTCTCTATCAGATTAGAGAGAGCTTCCTTGTAACCACTGAAGTGCCTAGAGGCACCACTATCAATAAGCCAATTTCCCAACAAGTCCGAATGAGAGGTAGTGGAGAGGGCCGATATCAGATAATATTCATCTTTCTTATTATTAAGAACATTTGATTCATACTTGGAGTTCCTTGCTTTCTTGGAGGGTTGACCACTTCCTTGATTTCCGACATTCCTCTTTCCTTTGCCATTGAACCTGCCATTCCTTTTATTGTGGTTGGAGTTACCCTAGGAGTGATTTTGATCATCGTCATGAGATGTGTCCTTGCTATTTGGACACTGCCTTGCATAGTGGCCAAATTTATTGCAAGCGAAGCATCTTCCCTTTCTTACACCCTTCGATCTGACCTTTCCTTTGAATCTAGACCCAAAATTATTTCTCCTTTTAGCATGAGAGGAGAAAGCAGTGGGGTTGCCTTTGAATGAATCAATTTCTTGCTCTATCATCCTTGTCTCTTCTTGAATGCATCTCAACATCAATTCCCCAAATCCCGAAATTCGATCATTGTTGAGAAGAGTGGTTCTAAATGCATACCATTTGGATGGGAGCCCTCCTAGTGTAGTGATAGTCAGTTCTTGGTCAGCAATGACTTCTCCAATCGATAGGATATCATTCTTGATCTCAATGATCATTAAGAAGTAGGATTGAATATCCTTGTCTTTTCCCTTCTTAATATCCTTTAGCTTATTCTTGAGGAACAAAACTTGATTTGCATCACTAACTTTAAACAAGCTTACTAGTCTATCATAGATCTCCTTGGAGGTGTTCAGCTCAGAAATGTAGGCCACCAGGCCCTTGTCAATAGAGTCTTGGATGATCTTCTTCACTTTGAATTCACCCTTAGTGTACTTGTTCCTTGTATCAACCGGTGCATTTGATGGAGGCTCTATAATTCTGCCTCTCACATAGTCCAACACTTCCTTCTCTTCCAATGTCGGATCAAGAGACATCTTCCATTCGTGATAGTCAAACTTCTCATGGAGCTTGTCTTCGGCGAGGAAGTTTGATGAGGAACCCATGAAATCTTTTGAATTTCTCCAATATTCTTTGGTGATTGCTCCTGCTATTGCTTTTGCTTGGGCTTTGTCTTCACCTCAGCTCTGATACCATGTTAAATTATGGTATGTTCTATGCTTAGAGAAATTTACTTCAATTTCTTCTTATTAGCCCAATGTCAATTCACAGTTTAGAAATGACATTAACATAAAGTAAAATGTTGATAGAACATAAATAAATCGACATAAGACAAGCCAATACAATATACACAAGATGTAGCGGCTAGACAGGGACAAACCCTAATGAGGGAAAACCCTTTGACCAATTCTTCTATATTTTTCAATAATTTAGCAAAGAGAGAGAGATAGTACAATATCACAAATCTGTGATTTTATATCAACAATAATACAACAGCAACCAGTAAAGTCAAAGCTAGTCAAAACAGCTCCAATTTGACCTTAAGTCAACCTAGGAGAACTCGACCTCCAACAGCAATAGTAAGCAGCCCAAAGTAGTCCACAAAATGTGGTCAAACAGTAGTCAACGTGTAGCCCTGCAGTCAACCCTAACCAGTCAATGCTGGTAAAATCCATGGTCAAACAGGCTAGCATTTGGCTTCCCATCAATGCATCTAGCCTAGGAGAGGTTTCCCAACCCAAAAATGCAGTCAAACCTTCCACTATGTTGGTCAATGCATGCATAAAACATATTTGTGTCCTTTACATTCAGCCCTAAGTCAACGCTACCCTAAACCTGATCTGCATTCTCCTTCTTCATCCACACGTGTGAGAGAGAGACTCTTCTAATGCGTAGGAGAGAGAGAATATGTGTGGTGAGATGAGTGGAATAATGCCACAATGTCTCCTCCTTTTATATGAATCGTGGAGGACAAGTTGGGGGTGTGCCACACAGTTTAGCTAGTTGGCCGACCTTGACAAATTATCAAGAAATACAAATAATTCATATCTCCATGAATACATGTCAGAATATTATGATCGTTAGATAAATCCTACACCTCTCGACGAGAGGAATCCAAGAAAAATATTAGCTACCATAAATAAGATGACCCACATGGAGTTTGGCCCTAGTTGCCAATTTTAACATCGTCTCTCTAAAAGAAGATCTTAAGAATTCAAATAAGCAGAATGAAGAACTACTTAAAGCATTTGAAGAACAAGAAAATGAAGTTCTCGAATTAAGGCAACAAGTGGAAGAAGGAAGAAAATTTGAAGAAATTATGAAGAAGCAGTATCTTGAAAAGGAAGAGCAATATCAAGTTTAGGTAAATATCCTAAAAGGTAAATTAGAAGAAAAGGATAAAGTCTTGGTTTTCATGAAACTGTTAAAGGTGAATCTAGCTCACAAACTGTAGCAAGGAACTCTAATGCAAAATCTGAAATGCTCAACAAGGAGATAAGAGGTCAACCCCATCAACAACCAAGGAAAGAAAGTCTTCAAAGAAAATCATTTACTCCTAACTGTGGAAGTGTTAATCGATTCTTTCCTCTAATGAATAATGTTGAATGTTTTATATGCCATAATTTTGGACATATTGCAGCAAGATGTAGAAGTAGAATGGTTCAAGCTAATAACTGTCACACATAAAGATCATCAATGTCCAGGTACTTTAAGGGATACTATTTTTCTTGTAATATGTTTGGTCACAAATCCATTGATTGCTTTAGAAGGAATATGAAACATATAATATGGTATGCTTGTAACAAGTTTGGGCATATAGCAAAAGAATGCAGGAGAAAATTTTGGCCAACATACCAAAAAGAGAAAACATCATCACACTCTAAGGTATGGAAAAAGAAGGAATTACAATCAGAAAAATGTGGCATAACTTAGTATACAGACAGAACAGACTCGGGAGGAATTGAAAGTATGAAATTTCAGTGTTCTAATTCTCATAAGCAGTTATCATGAATACAAGTTGCGTATATACGCGAGCTAGAAGCTGCATGGTCCCCTATATGTTGGTTTGATGAAGATGCAGTGGGACCGACTCAAAGAAAAAGGGTTTGATATGGTTCAGACAATTATCAATTATCTTTTATGTCTAGATGATTGATGACTATAGTCGATGGATGTTACTTAGAAGTGATTTTGACCCTCATAAGTTGTTGATGACTTGATGTATAACTAGTTGATGATGATGCCTTGATGATTCTTACTGATATATGCAATGATCAGATCTGACAGTGAATAGTTGGCACAGGTTTAGGGGTAGAATATGCTATGCTTCTAATAATGCATTGTTGGCATTATGTTTAGAATTCTTTGGTACATAATGATTCTTATCAATGGTGAGGATGATTATGTTGTTGAAGTGTTTAAATGATACATCATGCTATGTTGTGGTCATGAGTTGCCTATGATGAAATCTCAGATGATACTATATTTCTTGAGCCACATAGTTGTTATTCATATCAGATTTATGGATGATTGTGGATGACTCTTTTGATGATGCATAATACATATGGTATGTTTCTTACATGGTGATCTTCATCAGGACAAGGAGAAGAAGGCTTGAGTACACAACTTCATTATTTGATAAGTGTCATTTCTTTTATGTTGTTGTCATCATGCCTTCAAAGATGCATAAACTTCATATGGTGCATTTATGGATGAGGATTCCTATAGTTCTTGGCTCTCACATGGTTGAGGATTGTTGTTGTTGATGGTATCAATAAATCTTGACAAATGACTATGAGCTCATGGTTTTCTAGATACATATTTCTATCTCTATGATGGACACATGTTATGCTAATACATGGATGATTACTTAAATTACACATTGGTAAATAATGTTGTTTGGCCAAGAAAATGGTGTTATTGCAGGTTACATGAAGATATATCTATTTGAATACATGGTTATTTGGAGACATGGCTTACTTAGTCACATATTGATGATGAATTCTTACTTTGTGATGATCGGTTTGATTATCATGATTTATTCTTATCATATATGTATATCAGAAAAATCCCTAGTGAAGATACATGGCTAATATATTGAGGGTGGTTATGGAAAGATCATGTCATTCTTGCTACGACAATGATGATTTTATGGTCATAGATGATGACTATGGTGGTTTCACATATATATATGATATGATGTGAATGGTTTTGTATTGCTGCTCGGAAATATGACATATGCTTAGTTGATTCATGGAAGGTTCTGGGGCAAGGTGATCTTGATAAGATCGAGAAGATGAGTTGGTAATTATATACGACATACTTTGTCACAATATTAAAGATACAATGGATTATCTTGCAAACTGATGATGGACATATATAGGTTGTTGTTTTGGATGCTGTTGATAGATGCTTATGGTGCAGATCGTCTATGGTGTATGATAGTTTCTGATAACTATCATGGCCTTGTTTAGGTCTTTGATATTTGTTATAAATGTCATGTATATCATTTTATGTAAAGATCATGTAAAGACTTATGATGTAATAATTGTCATATTCAGTCATGTATGGACTTTTAAGATCATGTCAAATATGTAAACCCACTTGGTTGGGTGGATGAGTCAAATTTGGTGTATTCCCACTTGCCTAGGTGATTGATGTATGTATGAGTCATTGGTGATAGGAAGGTCATACTCACATAGTTGAGTTATAGAGTCATGTTATTCTTTCAAAATATTTCTACAAACTTTGCATATGCTCAGGGGAGCATGGATGGTATAGTGCATCTCAACATGTACAAAGGGGGAGTTTAATTAGAGAATTCAGCATGTGCCTAGGGGGAGCATGATCAATGTTCGTATTCAGTTTTTCAGATATGGAAGTCTTCATTTAACATTGGTCAGTCAACCCTTTTCCTTTGATGTCAAAGGGGGAGAGTAGCTTGATGTTTATAATATCTTGGTGCTTGTCTTGATGTTATTTATAGGTTGTGGTGACTAGACACAAAAGTAGCTGCCATCAAGTCCAAAGGGGGATATTGTTGGCATTATGATGCATGTGTTGTCCTTGATGGCAACTCATTTGTAGCAAAACAAGTATATGGTAACTAGATGAATATACAAGACAAATCATAGGTGACAGAATGATGGAACAAAGATGAATCTACAGGTCAGAGATGACATAATGATGGACAGACAAAATGCATGGCAATTGTGTTTACAGGATGTGACAAAATGCAGGGCAGTTCAAAGGAATCAGTTCAAAAGTGATGTATGATGACAACTCACATTATAACATATCTATTCAGAGGTAACAAAGTAATGGCACAAAAGAACAGGATGATGGAACAAAGGATTATAGATCAGAATCAAGCAATTAAAGAAAAGAATGTTTTAAGTTATTTTAAGTTGTATATGCAGGTTAACCTAGTCGAAGTAGCGTATACAAACGGGTTCACAAAACAAAAAAAAAGTGTATACATATGCACGCACTTTCACAAGAGGAAAAGCGCATATGGGATAGAAAATTAAGGTTAAAGAATACCAAGGATCCATACCATGGTATTAGCCCACAATATTGAGTGAAATAACGGTTGCTTGATCCCGTCTAAGAATACCACAGGTTCAAAGTATTTTTTTGGTCCAAGGTATTGAAAAATTCTCTAAGTATATAAGGAGGAGAAGATCAAAGGACTAAGTTTGGAAGTAATGAATATCTTATGAAGAGTTAGATAAAAATAAAATATGCATGTTATGGGTTTCTGATGCTTTTCTTGATCTGAACTAAGTATGCACCTGAATGTTTGATGATGGATGAGATCTAATGATGGATCAGGATCATGAGACCTAAAATAACTTATCATTATGAGATCTGATAATAGATGGGCTAGATCTGAATGCTAACACATGTTTTATCATTTATATGTTATGATCTTGGTATGTCTGAAGTCTGGAATAGCTACAGAGTTATAAGTTATTATTTGCAGATCTATACACCGGTTCGCCTTGGTGAAAGCGTGTTACATGTTGGTTCGGCTCTACCAAGTAGTGTATGCAGAAGAAAATCTTGTTGTTCAGAGATGAATAATCTATCTGATCATTGTTGTTTTTTTACTTGTGTTTGTCAATGATGTCTTCATAAGATCTCAAAGTAGAACTGACTGTATAAGGAGATTGAGTTTGATTGAGTGATTAATTAAGTGAGAAGGGTGATCTTTGTTGTTATCTATTTAGAACTCTGTAATCTTGACAGTAGATCTTCATAATGTCACTAATTGGTAAAGTTTGTGGGCCAAAGGTATTATGATTCAGTATCTTTAGAGGTATATGCAAGTTGGGTTAAAGGAAGTAGCGTATACATACAGGTTGGCTTCATTGAAGTAGAGTATACATTCTGACATATGATTTTTGAGGTTGCAATTGGTTCTGTTTGTTGATGGAGTGTTCTGGATTCAGATCTGCGTACTGGTTACAATGATCTGTATGTTTCAGTTGTTTGATTGAATTTTGATGAAGTATCGGTTGATTAAGTTTTCAGTGATTAATTGATTCAGTTGTGGTTGATTCAGAGATTGATGATTGGGATTGGTGATTGGGTTTTAGTGATTAGTTGATGCAGATGTAATAGATGGTTGTATTGCAATGGTGATTGATTTTGAGCTTCAATGTTACTGATGGGTCCAGTATGAAAATTTGATTAAATGTGGCCTACATATTGTGTTGTTGTGTACTAGGAGTATCCAGTCTGAAAATTTATGAAACATGGTCCTTAGAGGATATTGAGGGTTGGAGCCTTTAGTGAGGAATTCAAAGCTTCCTGCCAGTAGTGGCTGGTGATTAGATCAGGGGGTTGTAGCTCCCTTCTAGTAGCAGTTGGAGAATGAGTAAATGTTGTAGCCTTCTGTAGGTCGGTGCCTACATACTGGTAAACATATCAGCCAATACAAGAGCTAGGGGTTTGTAGCTTCATTCTAGTAGAAGCTGGAGAATGAGAGAAGGTTGTATCCTTCTGCAGGTGGGTGCCTGCATACTGGTATGAGTCTGCACCAGTGCAAGATTGTAAACATCTTATTCTTTATATTAAAAAGAAGATAGAGACAACAACAGCAGGTGGTTTTTCTCCCGCATAGGATTTCCACCTTAAATCTTGGTGTTCATGTGTGTTGCTTATGTGTGATGGTTTATTATGTTATTATTGCACATGGTTACTATTTAATGTTTAATAAAGTACTGATGCATTGATTAAAGATCAACATATGATGAATTAACTGAATCATAAGTTCACTAGATATACGTTGGTTACCTTAAGAACAGTTGCATGAACACGCAAATTCCCTTCACTGAAGTAGCATATATAAATCTGATTATGAAATGAAAAAATTATTGATCTGTAAATACTGATTCACCCCCCCCCCCCCCCCTCTCTTAGTATTTTTCCCAACATAAATTTCAAGTGAATTTAACTTTGTGGGGTTGATTGGAAGGTTTCTCCATACTAGTTGCTTAGAAATAGTTGCTTGGTTACCCTCTTGCTTATTTTTCTTCTTCTTCCTCATCCTTTTCTCCTTCTTCTTAGCTTCTTGGTTACTAGAATCAAGACTTTCACCAAGCGAGGATGAAGAAAAAAAAATGGAAGAAGGCAAAGGGTCAACCTTAGGATCAACTTGAGGTTAATGTTGTTCAAGTGGAGGAGAACTTGGTTGAGAATAATTTCATACATTCGGAACCATAGGGGTTGAAAACAACCAAACTAGAAAACCAATGGTAAATTCGGGAAGGGACAACATTTCCATATAAGAAGCACCAATATTTCCAAAAGAAGGAAAAGGATTAGGATTCCCGTCAAAGGAGTTCCACAGTGAAGATGTTGTTCTGCAGTCAATTAATCGATTTTAGAAATTAAAGACACAATATAAGACAAAGGGGTAACTAGGCAGATAAGGATTACCAAGTCGCTGTGAATTGCAATATACCACCTTGGTAAACCAAGGATTTACTTATGTGTAGGCAATATCCCCAAATGTTGTGTTATGTGTATCACAGTGTGCAAGGCGGTTGACTCGATTACCTAAGGTGAGGATAGAAACCTAATGTGAACCTCCAAAATATACCCTAAGATACGTGGAAGCACAGTCTGTGTTAGTGTTGTCTAATATGTAACCATATGATGAGAGCATTCCCATATAATTTTCATGCGTGGAGCGTCATCCGATATACCCAGAGGTACGTGGAACACAATCTGATACACTTACGTACATTGAACGGGATATCACCCCCAGAATGAAACGTTGGAAAAAAATGACAACTCCTAAGTTTATAGACGTTGGAACACATCCCTAGCCTAGACATCTAGATGTTTGTGTTAATGTTTGAAATACTCCTTCTTGAAAAGTGTAAGTAGGTTTGGTCTTCATAATGACATGTAACTGTGATTTTTGTAAATGATGTAAATAGGAAAATAAATTATTATTATGCTTTATCCATGGGTTCCATGAGTAATATATTTTATTTTAGATGGCTCCCATTGATAGCCTTTAGGATTTGTCATAACATTCATATAGATTCAATGTCATGTATGAAGAATGTATAAGATTGTCATATAGCCCTCCAAGGAAAACACTTGTTTCTCCTATGCAAGTCGGCTTCAAGATGAACAAACTCATGTCATCTCACCTATTTGAAGACACATTGGTTCAAGATCATAAGTTGGCTTATTTATATGGATTAACAACTATATATACATGGCTGAGGTCTTGGTATTTCCACAGTGAATATTTTTAGATATCTCTCTGAAGTTTCAGTGAACAGTGGTAGTCAACAAGTTTGAATCTCCGCAAGAATACAAGTTTGGATGCCTCTAAGGTCTCGGGTGGATAGTGGTAGTGAGAAGTTTGGATCATCTTTGAGATTTAGATGACTATTTTTAGAGTAGAAATTTCGGTGGGCCTAAACAGAGAAAACATAGTTTGGTTAAGCGAGAAGTCAAGGAGTTATGTTCACCTATGTAATTTGGATTCAACTCTAATGACAAGAAAAGAAACAAGTTCAGATATCATTGACAGTAACAAGCACTTCAGTAAAAGAAACTTGGATTGTAGTAACAAGCATATCGGTATTGCAGCGACAAGTTTGTAGTATATACACGGTGATGAAGTCGCACCACAGTGCCACAAATTTCAATGGAATCTCAACAAGGGTCTAGGTGTTATATCTATGTCATCATAAAAGTAAGGTCTCGGTAATATGACAGTGTGGAGGTATCACAGTAAAAATAGATCTCAATGTCAAGACAGTGATAATATCTCGATGATGACTATGTATCGAAGCGAAGAAGGGCGAAGTGGAAGAGGAGTCAAGAAGACTGTCAAGAGAACTTGTGTCTTGGTCTTGGAGTGGAGAATAGGTCAAGGGTCTTGGTCTTGGTATTCGTCAATTGGAATCTCCATAAGAAGAATTTGTGGGTTTTCCTCTCAAATAGGGAGAGGTTTTGGCCCTGACTAATAGCCTACACTTTGTGTCTCTTGTTTATTTATGTTCATGCATTGGTAGTTGTTTGATGAAGAATAATATTAATAACTAAAGAAAATAGTATCTTAATCTAAATTTGTAAAAAGCACTCACAAGCAGTTACTGATTAAAGAGAAATCACCTAATTCATGATGCCCTAGATTTCTCAACATGGTATTGGAGCTAAGGTGACAGCTAAGGAAGGGCATATGATCAAAGAGACACTCAAGGATTGGTTTTCAAGAATGGAATAAAATTAAGTCGAAGGATATCAAAGCAAAAGTTCAAAGATCTACATTGAAGAATCAATCCCTAGATCAAATAAGAAAGTTTACTTCAAAAGAGGTCTTGGGATCGTCAATCAAATAAAGGCAACTAGAAGTCTACACTAGAAAAAGCATTGGTTCCACTAATCGTTGTTAAAAGACCACAAATAACTTCATCAAGTTGAAGAGATCTACAATGAAAGGTAGCCCAAAGTATAGACATCCAAGAGAAGCACTTTGAGAACAAAGATCACACCATATTGGAGAAAGTTGAAACCCTAAGAAGCATTGCTAGGATCCAATCTCAATCAACTTGAAGAAGTATCTTGAACTTTTTTCATCTATAAAATGCTATATCAAAAGGCATTGTCATAAAAAGAGAAATCTTCTCTTTATTGAAGAAAGGATTTCATTTGGAAAAATATCATCCAAAAGAAGGCAGTCTCCCCTTGTTGAATCAAGGTCCTCCTTATCCTTAAAAAGGATCATCATAGAAGCATAAAGTCACGTTCATCAATCATCATCAACAAAGAAATCAAGTTGAAGATTTTGTCATCACTTAACAAGTAAGTATCTTTATTCTATAATCTAAATCTGGTAAAATGACTTCGTTTTGCAAGGAGATCTATAAGTTGGTTGGGTCATCAAACTTCCTTGCATGGAAAAAGGAGGATAGACATAGTCCTCGAAGAAAGTGAAGTCATTAATCATATCATTGGAAAAGTCTCCTCTGAATACATGGAAAGGGATCAAAGGGCTCAAGGGATTCTTATGAAATCAGCTAAAGGTCCCCCCATATAGCACAATTGGAGATATCACAGAGATATATATGATAAGATGGTAGAACTATTCTCTAAAGATGTGATAAGAAAGGTCATATCACTTAGATCTGATATACACAAATTGAAAGTATCAATGGATGAAGGGATATCTTCATAATATCTCAACTACAAGATATGGGAGAGATGATTTTGGGTAAGGAAATGATCTCCTTTGTTCTAAATGCACTAACTGATGAACAAGGTAACCAATGTCTATCAGGATAAGAAAGTTATCACATTCAACAACTTTTGGTTTCTATGCGAGATAGAAGAAGACAGGTTGAGTACATTTCTCAAAAGGAATTAAGGAAAACATAACTAAGATTCAATGCTATGAGCACTACAGGAAAGATTCTCGCAAGCTCAAAAGGGGCAATAACAAGGAAGATAAAGAAGAAGTCCATTTCACCAAAGAAGTGGGGGAAGTTGAAAGAGGAAAATTTCATTATAAGCAAGAGTGCGTGACATCACCATAGGGAATCATGAAGGACAAATAGAACAAAATATATGACAGTCAACAGTGAAGGTTATAGCTCTTGGGAACCTCATTGGAAACTAAAGGAAGGGAATAAGTCATCCAAGAGAAGTCTCATCATACATCAAGTCAAAAGGAAACATTTCTTGGATAGGGATATGCAATATCCTCAAGATTATTTGATGGAATCTTCATCGGAAGGTTCATTGATCTAGAGAAGAAGCAAGTGATTCATTAGTAACTCCAAATTGTGGAATTCATGGGATGATGCTATGATGACATAAGAAAATAAAGTAGATCAAGGGGTTGAAGCTCTTTTCAATCAAGGAAGTTGCTGAAAGAAACGTAGATGACCTAAAGGTAAATGAGGTATGTATGCTTGTATTCAATTTTATAAAGTCGTGTTGTATGGTTCCAGGTAACATGGATCACTGCTCTATCTTAAGAAGCATGATCAAAGGAAAGAAATATCCTCCTATGAAAGGATTTTGGAAGGCATGAGTCACACTAGATGAAATCAACATAATATTTCCTGATATGAAAATGAAGTGGTTAACAGTAATTAGAAGAACTTTGATTGAAAGTTCCTGGGAATGAAAGAAAGGAAGAGATCATAGACTTTGCAACCATGGAAGAAGGCATTCAACATCTGAGACCAAGAATATTTGACTAGGAGATCTCTCGGAAAGATATGAAGACTCTGATGTTAGTATGAAAAAGAAAGAGACCCTTGACAATATATATCTATCGGAGATGTGTTGATATATATGCAGGATGTTGATGCAAACTTGTAGATGTCATGATGAAAGACCATCACAAAGGTAATTTTGATTTAAGTGTGCATTTCTTGTTTTTGAAAAAATATCTGGATGGGCTTATGTAGAACTGCCAAAGAAAGAATTGTAGATATCTTCCCAAAGGACCATGTAGAAGGATGTAAGATCCTTCCAAAGAAAATGGTATGAAGAAGACGGTATGACATGAAGCAAGGCCAGATGTAGACTGATGAGTCGCTTTCTGATGAAAGGAGTGATCACATGATTAACTCATGGATGAAAATGATGGATTGTCTATGCCCTATGAAGAAGTCTCGAAAGATGAAGACTTCATGGAAAAGGAATTCATGACATCAAAGGAAGGAGTTCTTCAAGTATCTGAGGAGTTGTTGTAGGTTCCTAATTAAGAGGGAGCCTTGAAACTAGTTTCTTACTTAGAAGAAACTTGGAAATTCCTAAGCCAAGAGGGATCTTAGGTACATTCCTTCTGTAGGAATGAGTACATTCCTTTAATGGAATAGATTTGTACTCCCTAATTGAGAGGGAGAGATAGACACATCATTCTTTTCTTCACTTGGGAAGAAAGAATGGAGGATTGGGTAACCATTTGGCATTCAATACTCCTTTATAATGTGGTAAGGCATTCAAGACAAGGGTTATCGTGGACCATTATTCTTTGAGGACTAGCTATCCAAGATAAATAATAGTCCAAAGAAGGAAATACCCCATGAGCACCCTGGCGGAGTATGTATCTTGAGAGATAATGATTATGGTGTCTATAAATCATTGGTCTTGCCAACATTGTGCTCTGATCATGTGGATAGAGATGTTAGTCAAGGCCTTGCTATGTGACAATGCTGGTTAAATATGATGTTAGACATATGGGTTACCAATCTGATTCTTCTTATAAGAAATTTTTCATACTGAGAATGAACAAGTACCATTATGAATATCTCCCTAGTTAAGAGGGAGTGTTGAAAAGTGTAACTAGGTTCAGTCTCCATAATGACATGTAATTGTGATTTTATTAGATGATGTAAAGACGAATCTAAAATTATTATTATGCATGCTTCATGGGTTTCATAATAAAGAGATTTTATTTTTAGATGGATCCCATTGAGAGCCATTAGGATTTGTCATAAAATTCATATAGAGTCAATTTCATGTATGAAGAATGTATAATATTGTCAAATATCCCTCCAAGACAAACACTTGTTTCTCATCTGCAAGTTAGCTTCAAGATGAAGTAAAACACTCATGTCCTCTCACCTATTTGGATACACACCGATTCAAGATCACATGTCGGCTTATTTATATGGATCAAGATATATCTATATATATATATATATATATAATATATATATATATATATATATGGTTGGGGTCTTCTTATTTCCACAGTGAATATTTCTGGATATCTCTCTAAAGTTTCGGTGAAACAGTGGCAGTCAACAAGTTTAGATCTCCACATGAATACAAGTTCAGATGTCTCTAATATTTCGGGTGGATAGTGGCAGTGATAATTTGGGATCATCTCTGAGATTCAGATAAATGTTTTTAGAGTAAAAGTTTCAGTACCCTAAACAGAGAAAACATAGTTCAGTTAAGTGAGAATTCAAGGAGTTTTGTTCACCTATGTAATTCAGATGAAAGTTGTAATGACAAGAAAATAAACAAGTCTCGACATCATTGACATTGACAAGCATTTCAATAAAAGTAACTCAATTTGCAGTAACAAGCATATTGATATTGTACTGACAAGTTTGCAGTATATACACAATGATGACGTCTCACCACAGTGCCACAAATTTTGGTGGAATCCCATCAAGGGTCTAGGTGCTATATCTATGTCATCATAAAAGTAAGGTCTGGTAATATGACAGTGTGGAGGTCTCACAGTAAATAGAGATCTCGGTGTCAAGACAGTGATAAGATCTCGGTGGTGACTATGTATTGAAGCAAAGAACGGCGAAGTGGAAGAGGAGTCAAGAAGAAGGTTGACTATCAAGAGACCTTGTGCCTTGGTCTTGGAGTGGAAAATAGATTAAGGGTCTTGGTCTTGGTCTTGGTATTCATCAATCAGAATCTCTATAAGAAGAAATTGTGTTGGTTTTCCTCTCAAAGAGTGAGAGGTTTTGGCCCTAGCCGATAGCCTACATTTGGTGTCTCTTATTTATTTATGTCCATGTATTGGTAGTTTTTTTATGAAGAAGAACATTAATAACTAAAGAAAAGAAGATCCTAATCTAAAGTTGTAAAAATCACTCACAAGAAGTTACTAATTAAAGAGAAATCACCTAATTCATGATGCCCTATATTTCTACACACTCCTTAAGATTGATCCAATAAATTTTAAAGTTTTTCTCGAATTAAGTTTCAGTTTTCAAGGCTCACAATGAATTGAAGAGAAATCACCTAATTCACGATGCCCTATATTTATACACACTCCTTCATATTGATCCAATAAATTTTAAAGTTTGTCTTGAATTAAGTTTTAGTTTTCAAGGCTCACAACGAATTTCACCTGAATATCTTAAAGATGCAATCTAGCATGATAGAATGAAGTATTTTCTTTTCAATGAAACTCTATGTAAGGGAGGGAAGAAACAAAGAGTAATCTAGTATACAAAATGCAACAAACAAAACTTGTTAAGTGAATTTCCCTAATAAAATTGTTCCAATTTCCAGTTTCACACACAAAATCCTAATTGCAATGCAAAATGCAAAATGATGTGATGTTTATTTTCAATCCTCATAATTTCCAAATGAAATGAAAACTAAGATACTTACTAAATCACTAATGAGAGAAACCACACAGAATGATGACTGTAATATCAATTTCTTCAAACAATCAATGATCCAGCATAATTTCACCAATGACCTAAATGACAAGAACAAAGAAAAATCCAAACAAAACTTATAAAAGGATATCAAATCCAAAAGAAAGTTAAGTGAAGGATTTTCAAAGATAAGGACACACTCAGAGACAGCAGGAAAACAAGTTGGACCAAAGTAAATTAGATATCAAGGAAAGAAAACAATTTGTTTGCTTCTTACAGGGATCAACGTAGGTGCAGAACATACACCAGTGCTTTGCAACACAGGTACAGAGAAGTAGAGGTAATCTGAAGTGATCTATCTCCATACCAAGGGGTGCGTTAAAGCAAATCAAGCCAAATTACGAAATAAAAAATCAAATCAAGCTCAAATAAGGGTTTTCCTAGGGTCAATCAAAGTATGAGTTAGGAAATCAAGGTCAGTTCAAGAGGCAAAAAAGGTTCTAAGGTCAAGGAAACCACTAAGGTAAGAAAATGTTCATGAGTATGATCACCAATTTGCTATGTGGAATTTAATATTGCAGACAAAGGTGAATTCCGTAGACCTAGTGGACTGGTCTAGAACAACAAAAGACAAAGAATTTTTTTATTTTTTTTAGAGAAGTTAGAGAATGGAAAGAAGGCCTACCTCGAATCTGTAGCAAGTTCCTCATTCCTCCTCACTTGTAAGCTCCAATTATAGCTCCAAATGCTATAATTAGAACCTGCACACACAACCTAAACAAGCAAAGGATCTACAAAAACCAAGTGACATAATCTAATGTCTTTATTCAATGAATCAACGAGGCATTGAAATACATGAGTGAAAACATAATACAACACATATAAGAAAATAAGATACTCTTTGTATTAATAGAAATAGAAGAGAGTTTACATCCATAAATAGTAGTTGATCTTGTAGAAGTCTCCCCAGCTTGACTTTTCCTTCCTTGCCACAAAGGACACCTCAATATCAACCCTAATGCATGAAGATGATGACAAATTTTTGGTTCAAGGTAGCAGCATCAGGGCACAATAAATCTCCAAAATCCAACCCCAATGTTATGGATGCCAGTAAATTTATAACAGAATGATGGTAGTTTATGATTTATCGGTATGGGCTTGAGATCCACATATGAGGGGAGGATGAGCTCAAGGGATAAGAGGTGAAGTATCCAAGGTAGTATCTGATAGGATTCAAGCTCTTATCCATAGCAAATAGTTAAAAAAACCTTTGGAAGCTTCTAGAAGAGGAAGCTTCAGAATATTTTTTAATTTTCCCGAATTTCTAGAATCAGTGCACCTACTCAGTTATGCAGGGTGCACTGCAGCGCACCCTCAGAGAAGGAGAGAATACATTGTAGCGAAGTTTCTCAGTTATGTAGGGTGCATTAGGCCCCAAAACCATTTATTTTGAACATTTAATCCCATAAACTCATACTTTCTATAAAGGCCATGCTTAGAGGTTTATGTAGGAATGATGATAACATGTTCACTGATGTGGATTGATTTGGTTTGTAGGCCTATTTACCATATGTGACAAAATGGCCTATAACACACTTATGGAATATGAAGAGCCACATAGAAGTCCATAGGTTGTAGGAAAGTGAAGAGTCTTGAGGAAGCTCAAAGGTCACTATCATTTGTTATAAATAAGTCTTCATAACTCAAGCAATGGGCTTTTGGGCATTAGAGAGAACTAGCCTTCGCTTCTCTAATTGTGCATAAGAGGGAAGATCATTATTTGGAGAAGAAAGTGGTAGCTTCATGTTCCACTATTGGGGATAGTGTTTCATCATTGCAACAGTGTACTTGGATCTTTCATTTAATCATCAGAAGCTCTTGTAACCAACATACATTCATGAATGTATCGTGAATGTTGTAAGACTACTCTTTAAATGTTTGCAGTATATGTTTATGTCATATGTGCTAAAGATAATGAACTATTTCATTAAATTTAGATAGGAATATTCTTGAATGTGTGTTGTTATGTGTCTTCACGATCATTATTATCTTGTGAACTACTTTGTAGGAATAAGTAATGATTCCTTCCGTATTTCTCTCATGTGTCTCTCTTCAGGTGTCTCATAAAGCTTACACACTTTTTTCCCTCAAACTTATGCGCTTGATCTCTTATGTGTGTTTTGTAACCAAGGCATACCTCCAAGATATTTTGCAACAGTGGTTGGGCCTAATATATGGATGGTGCTCCTGCTCAAACGGTATGAGGTCTAATTGGGACTTCATATCGAGGAGACCCCTTGTATGTTGGCGGTTTCCAGCGCCGTCAACATTCTAGCACTATAAGGAGGGCCAAATGACAAGTTAAGCCTATGATTATGTTTGAATCTCTTAGCTAGAATGGTTTGATCCTTAATCTTAATCCTGTGATGCTTTTCTAATGCTTTGGACCTTTCAATCCCCATGAAATTTTTACATGACTTTTCAAATTTAAAATTTGATGGAAAGGGTCAAACAATAGTTCTTTATTATGTAGTTGAATTTGTTCAATTTTGATTTTCAAGTGGATTTTATTGTGAGCATATCCTTTATAGGTTTTTTACCCTCACATTGGAAGGTTCTGTCAAGCAATGTTGTTATTCTTTATTGGCTACTTTAATTCGCTCTTTTCAGCAATTCGTTAAGGAGCTTTGTCAAGATTTTGACAAGTATGAATACCAATATGTTTATAATAGAATAAATCAACTTAGAATGAAATTGGATGAAACTCTTGAAGAGTTTTCCGATGGATTTCTCCATATTTTTTCTAAATTTCCTAATGAAGATGTGGATTGGGAATCTATGAATTAGAAATTTCAATATCTGGTTAGAATTTCAATCAAATCTTTCAGATGGTTTTTCTCTAAGGGAACCTCAATATTCTAAGGATGAATCTATTGCTCCTTGTATTCCTTGTCCTCCTCCATTCTTTGTATTTTGTTGGGTTCCCCCTGTTGAACCTTTTGAAGTCAGAAAACTTGAAAACTAAATTATTGAATTTGATACAATAGTTGACTCCTCGATCTTTCTGAATAACAACATTGTTTCTAATGATAATTTTGAGTCTAATTGGAATCAAAGTATTGTATCTTGTTCAGACTCTACCTTCTTTTGACCCTATATGTCTTGACTTATGTAATCATCGCTTTTCTACTAGTTCAAGTAGTAGTCAAAAACATTAGAGGAAATTTCAGCCTAAAATTGTCCTCCTAAGGAAAAATAATAAAATAATAGTTATGAATTTTGGAGGGAAAAGAAGAAAATTACATTTTTTCATTGTATTTTTGGTTTATCTCCTTATAGGTTAACTCAAATTTCAAGTGTAGGCACTCGTTAGATGCATAATTAAATTCCACATACAATGAGTACCCATTATACATACATTTGAGAAGACCTACATTGATAAAAAAAGAATATACATTATGATAATGTGTTGTGTTGGGAATCACGATTACGATTAGACCAAAACTTGCAGGTGTTAGTCAAGGATCACATCGCCAGAGATAAGGATCCCAAAGAGGTGGTTAGTCCATGTCGTGAAGCACATGAGGATCATTGGTTTATCCAATGTCCAACAATCTCCCCCCCAATGTGAGTCAGACGTGTATCGAACTCGTGACCTACGCTCGGATACCACTAGTTGGGAATCACGATTTCCATTAGGCCAGCACCTACAGGTGTTAGTCAACAATCGCATCGCCAAAGATAAGGATCCATGAGAGGCGATTAGTCCATGTAACAAAACACACATGGAGCATTGGTTTATCCAGTGTCCAACATGTTAAACACATTTTTTTAATGTATCTTCAACTTTTATCAATTTGGGTTTTCTCAAAAGTATGCATAATGGGTACTCGTTGGATGTGAAATTTAATTTTGCATCCAATGAGTGTCTACACTTGAAATTTGAGCAATCCCATAAAGAGATAAGCCAAAAATACATACATACATACATATCTATATATATATGTATATAAAATAAAATAAATAAAATAGTTTTTTTCCCCCCAAAATATTTACATGTACCTCTTTTTTAATTTAAAGGATTTTGATTGCTTTACATATTATGTATGTGAAAATTGCATGGGCACTTTTAGGCTTAAATTTCCTCTAATGGATGGAGGTTTCATTTCTAAGGTTGAAGATTCCATTGATCAGGAGTTACTTTTCCCTTCTTCTCTTTTTCAAGATGATAATTCTTCTTATTTCATTGATCATTCATCGCAAAATCTTGGCAACTAACCTATCAATCTCAAATCCTTTAGTCATGTTGAATCCTTGGATGAACATTATTCTGATCATCCTATTTCTACGAAATTGCATGATGATGATTACCTAATTTTGATGGATGATTCTTTGTTTTCAAAGAAGACTTGGATTTGCATAACTTCCAATTAGAATTAGATCTTATGATTGAAGACTTTCTTACAAGAATATATTTTCCCATTGATCATACCTTGTGTTAAGATGAATCTGCTATTTTGTTAAAATTAGATATTAATCTGACACAAGGAAATGAAGGATTTCAAGAAGATGTTATGCTTATCATTGAACATTTTTGTCACAATCTTGAAATTAATTTTGATGATGATCACGCATTCCATGAATCTTTTGATTTGAACAACTCTCTCGTTCAATTCATGATATTCTTATTAACACAAATGATAAAAGTTGTTCTCTTTCAGATGTTGAACTGACTATACTTGACTGTTCATTCTTCAAAAATTCAAAGTCTCGTCAAAAATTTGAGGCACTTCAGTCTACACTAATGGTTATATCAAGTTCTCACTACCCTGATGGAACTTTTGAACTTGGTCAGATTAATTTTTTCTTGCAAAATTCTTTTATCAATATTGTCTCATGGGATGTCAATTCACCCTTGAGGGATCCTTGGTATGTTCACATTGATCGCTTAAATCCTCAAAATGAAGTTTGTGATCAAATGAAAAAAATCCCCATTGATGAATTTCACTTCATGCATATCTTTGATCTCAAATCCAGAAACAAAGAATGTGTTGGATGATTTTCAAACCATTTGATTTGGCACCCCATCATCCTCACCCATCATCAATTTCAATTCGCACACCAACATTAATAATTCTCAATGTGATTCATTGTCTAATCAATATCAATCTTTGATATCATCACTTGATCTTTCATATGGTGCAAATATGTTCATTAAGAATGTATCTTCGCAAAGTTTTCAAGCTTGTTGTTTTTATGATCACATTGCAGATTGGTTAGAAGGATCATACCTGGTGAGTTCAATAGCTCGTAATAAGCATCTACGTGAGTTTGATTGAACTTTTTATAGATTTAGGTTTGATAGGTGTTATCAAGATGTCTATTTTCATCATCTTCCTCACCATCATCGAATAGTGTAGACATTTACTTTCCTCCACTTTGGTTGCACTACGCACCATCATTTTGATGTGTAGATAATATGGTTGTTTTCTCTCTTACTGCGCATCATGTTATATTGGTCATACCTATAGACATATTTCAATGCAAGGGTCGGGAGTAGCTTTTATGGTAGCATTGAAAATTTCAGTTTACTTAGCCCTGACCTTCTAGCCCCTTAGTTTAGGTTATGTATAGTTGCATGTAGTTAGATTGCACCACATTTTTCTCTTTTCATTGTCATTTCTCCTGTCATTGTCTTTTCCTTTGTTTCAAGTTGATGTCTATTGTTTTCAATAAGAACACGCATGGAAGCTACTTTGATTAGCTCTGAGATCATGTGGTTAATATTTGGAAAGGAAAATTACCATGACATGCAACCCGTGGCTAACCTGCAACTTTTCGTCTTTGCTTGAGTCTGGAAATCTTTCGAGTTAATGATGCTTGGGCGAAAAATATGATTCATTATGGATAGAGAACCTCTAGCAAAACTATGAAGCTCGTATCTCTATTAGAACCTTCATTCTGGCTCGGCCTTGTTTTGAATTGTGTTCCACTTGTTGACTCAATCGATTAGAGAAGGGAAGGAGAAAAAATTGAATGAGCATATTAACTTCAGTTATATTTCGAATCCCTTAAGAAATGAACAACCTCTCTTTCTCATCAAATAATTCAAGAACCCTCTTCCACTCATGTTACAAATGTTCAACAAATGCTTCAATTTTATCTCCCAAATAAAATAAAGGGTGAAGGAGAGAAAGGCTTCCTGCGTAGAGACGTGAAGCAAGCAACTTTGTTGGGGTACTGAATAGGCCTACTGGCAACAAAGCAATGCTTGTGATTCCTTGAGGTGACTCTGTTGGGGTACTGAACACATTCTCTAGCAGCGGATCAACATGAGGGAATGTGGTTTAACTTTGGATATCAAAAGCTCGATATACTTATTATCCTTTCCCTAATCGAAACAATTAAGTCACGACAAGTCTTTCAATTTTGTTCTAAGCCAAGAAAAGAATATGAGGGACTATATCTTTAATCGAGTATAGTGGCAAAGATGAGGCTATCCATATGATGAATACTTCCTAAAGGACTAAGATTATATATGAAATATTCAATACCAAACATAGAAGCGAGATTTCTTCTAGTGTGTCACCAAGTGTTGTTAATGTGACAACGACGCTTCTAAATTTTTTCCTCATTCAATTTTGGAGCCTACCTTGTTTTCATGAGCTGTTGCTTCAAGCTATATTATGTCACTTTGTTGTTTTTTCATGTTTCCTAAGTGTTGATTGTCTTTTCGACATCTCCAACTGTTGCATTTTCCCCTTGGTCAAAATTATCGAAGTGTCAATTTCTCATCTTTTAGAAGTTGGCTTGTCACATTTTCTAAAGATAAGTAAATCCTTAACTTTCTCTATGACCTAGCTAACGTTTCTCACTCGACATGCCTCATAAAAGCAATAAAGCACCTATTTCTTTCCTAGTGAGAGTGCACATCCCAAATTTAGTTCACATATGCATTGTTGAAGAAAATTGTGCCCTCTTGAGTCAAAGCGCACTTATATTTCATAGTCAAGCGCACTCCTTGACTTCAAAAAGTGTGCACTCCTTATCAACACCAAGAGTGCATTCTTTGGCTTCAACGGGTGCACTCTCCCTGTCATCAACAAGTGCACACTCCCTATCCTTCAAATATATGCACTTCATGTTTGCATGCAGAGTGCACTCCTAGAAAATGGGGATCCCCCTCCACTTCAATTAGCTAACTCAACAATCAAGTGACAAGTGGTGAGAATGCGCTAAAACCCTATTCTTAACTTGGATGTATTTTTCCTAATAAGAAGGCCATCTTATGGTTCATTCTCACAATTACTATTCACGTCAAGTTGAGCACATTTTCTCATTGCAAGGAGATTTTCCTCACTCTTGGTCACAAGTGTGTCGATGCCTGGTAAGTTTTGAAAAGTGTCACTTTGGTTTCTTTTGTCGTTTTTAGTGTCACTTTCACTTTCTCTAGTGGTGTTTTATTCTACTTTTCACATATCAAGTGTCATTTTTGTCTATTATTACTCCCACAAGTGTCGTCTTGTTGTCGCATGAGGTGTTTCTATAAACTCTTTGCATTCCACGACCTTTCACCTTTTAGTCATAATTGCGAAGGGATATATCAACTCATACAAGCTTGTTTCTCTCACTTTTATTATGCCCTCGAATTGTTGTTGATCATCACTTAGCAAGTTTCATGATGTTCTTTCTCTCATAGCATAGTGCACACTTGCAGGAAGTAGGCACTCACTCCTTACTCATTATGAAGACTGACACTAGTTAAATTTTTCAACATGAAGTAGGGTGTTAGCATAGTTCATTTACTTCTAGGAAGCTAAAATGATCATGCTCTTTAGATTGCCTTGTAGCCATAATTGCTTGAATGACAAAGGGACCAACTAAAATGGATGCAAGAAGCATAAGATCAAGAGGGGGGCAATATTCTTCTTAAAAGATAAGTATTTTATATCTCCTTTAATCATTACTATTGTTGATTTCTCTAGTAGTTAGTCTCTTGTTTTTGCATTCCTTGCTTGGTTGTAACTATTTTTCCATGATCCCCTAGTGAGGAGTGCAAGTACATAATGAAGGTTGTCTAATTTTTCGTAGTAATTGATAAGATTAAAAGAACAGAGAAAATCTTGTGACAGGATTTGGATTGAAAGGGAGAAGGATTTGGATTTAGAGGGAGAAGGATCTTGATTCAAAAGGAAGTAGGATCTAGATTTAGAGGGAGTAGTTCGATCATCGAGGTTGAAGTATGTCTTGAAGTGACATCTTGTCAGGACTCATGTGTTAAAAATAACATTCGTGGAAAAAATATTTGACTATGTTATAGATTAACGGGGAGTTGGTTGTTGATATGAAGGGTTTTCTTTTATATACTACTTGGGACCGAAAGTTTGGAATGATGAATTGTATCATTAGATAAATTTTGAGGTCTAAAATGGGCCTCCTAAGGAATATTATAAAATAATAGTGGAAATAATAAGATAAGATTACATTACATCACCAAATTTTAGAGGGAAAAAAAAAGAAGAAAAAATTACTTTTTCAACTCATATTTTCAACTTATCTCCTTATGGTTTTACTCAAATTTTGAGTTGGAGCACACATTGGATGTGGAATATAATTCTCATCCATGGACTACTTTTTTTGCATACTTTTGATGGACCCTGATACATGAAAAACGGGAAATACATGAAAAAAAGTGATTGCAATCACATTTTCATGCATTTCTCATTTTTCTCATAGCGGGGTCCATCGAAAGTATGCGACATGGGTAATCCTTAGATGAGGAATTAGTATCCAATAAATGATCCTAATCAAAATTTGAGTAAAACCGTAAGGAGATAAGCTGAAAATACGAGTTGAAAAAATAGTTTTTTTTAATCTTTTTACTTTTTTACTCCAAATATGGTGAATCGTCCCCCTATTCTTTACGTCATCTTGAATCCTATTGGTTCTTATAAATTTTATTTTGGTTGTACATTTTTGTTTTGAGACCCATTTTTTACTCAAAATTTCTTTAATGGTCCATGGTGAACAATCTTAGTCTGAGCAGTTGATTGGCTCCCTGATAGGTTGGACATTTCCTTTGCAGTGTGTATTGAATTATTCGCATGATACTATGGTTTGAGGTGTTGCAAGATTAGATTGATTATGCATGGGATGTTGAAAGATAGGAAGAGTACATCTGGAAGGATAAATGAAGCTCATATGTACTTCCACTAATAAGCAGACAGTCGATATTTTGTTAAAGCCGCTTTCTAGAAGGAAGTTTGTGCACTTCCAAGGCAAGCTTGGGTTTGTGGAAATTACATCCTTGGTTGAGAGGGAGTGAGGATGATATTGCATCACGGATATGGATTCTCCCTTATTGTACTTTGATCGAAATTAGGGAGGTTATCCCTATGTAAAGTACATACTGAATTAGGGAGAATGGGTTGATAGATTTGATAGCATCATGGACAATCATTCTTCCTATGTCATGTACTCTGATCGGAATTAGTGATGTTATCCTTGTATGAAGTACATTGAGCAGAATTAGGAAGAATTATTTGGTGGACATACATTCTCTCTGTGACAAGTATTGTTACCATAATTAGGGATATTATCCCTATGTCAAGTATTGTAATCGGAATTAGGGAGAATGGTCTGGTAGAGGCTACCCAAAAGAGTGGGTGTTGATCAATGCTTTTCTTGGTCAATATATAAGAGTAGGTGCCTTTTCATCATCAGGATCAATTAATCATTAATTGGGCCCATATATTATCATGGCTTGGAATGATGCCTATGGTGTAAGGACATGAATGTCCTTTAGGGTTTGACCGTGATGATGTAAAGCCTTTGGTGTAAGGACATGAATGTCCTTTAGGGTTTGACCGTGATGGTGGAAACCATGTGGTGTAATGACGTGGATGTCCTTTAAGATTTGATCATGGTGATGACAACCTTATGGTTTAAGGATGTGGATGTCCTCTAGGGTTTGGCTAACCATATGAAGTTGGAACATGGATGTTCGCTAAGGTTCAATTGTTGTTATGGAAAACCTGTACTAGTCTATATACCATGACGTTGATGTTGTTTTTCCACAATACTGGAGTTTAGAATATAATCTTAAATCATTGACATTAATAATCCAAGTATCACAACAAGACTACTTTGCAAAGCGGAACAATATAAAATAGTAAATCTACTAGTGCACAAAATATACACAACTTTTTACAAAATTTTATATACAATAACCCAACTTTTTATATTAATCAAATTGATAATACAATAGTCTAGGGCTCTTATATCAGGGATAATGGCCCTCATACATCCACTAATACAAGACAATAACAACTAGGGCTTGTTGTCTATCGTTTGACCACCAATCTACCTTGAACAAAGTACTCTGACTATCTAGTTGATGTAGAGCTCCTCACAATTGCCTTGGTCATGCCCTATACACCTACAGTCATTCAATCCCCGATCTACAACACCTGCCTCTATCAGTTCACCAAGTCCATATGGCCCCTAAATCTCGACTCCAAACTGTTCTCTCGTTGATCATTCATCCTTCAATGCTTCAACACATCGACACTTCTGTCAAGTTGTTCACAACTCCGTTTGTTAACAACTCTGGCATATGCCCACTGCTGCTCCTCAACTACTTAAGGACTTCATCCCACTATAGTCTCCATGTGTTGGAATACAATGAATACTAACATAAGGCACAGAAGGCTACCAATTATCACTACAAGATATCCTTCTCCCACAATGAACACAAGCTAGGAGGACTGCCCAAATTATGTTGTAGATGTCCTTCTCCATAAGGCGAGTCTAATGCAACTCAAACTACTCCTGGCTTATCAGACCCTTATGCTCTTCTTCTGCCACATTTAAAAATATCTTAGTCCTTACAAAATACTTGTTCCTTAGGGCTTAAATCAAACCTATACAATCCTCCCAAGTTTTTCTTTAGGTTGCTCCAACTCTGCCCTATCTAATCCCCACTTGGTCCACTCTCACACTACCTCCAATAGACCATGAGTGTTTAATACAATGTTTTCGCATCTACTCACTACTTTGGGAATCCAACCACTATGATCACCCCTCCTCTTAGATGCTAACAATCTTTCACACTCTATCCTCTTCTAGGATGCTCATCCATCTAGCATCCAACCATCAACAAGGGTCCATCTGCAACTTATTATTGTTGTCCTCTTGTCCTTGAGATATGTGCATCAACCCAACTGGTTAGCGCACACCAACAGCTCTAAACCAATGCTCAAATCATTGTGTAACCTTCTCCCAATGAGTTTCTCCCATTGTTTTCCACTTCTAGGCACCCAACATTGATCTAGGGCTTGAGGTTTCTCCCCAATGCACCCTACAACAGTTTTGTACCAACAATAACATGAGTCTTCCCACAAGCAAAGGTTACACCCTTTGTTTTTATTTCAGCCTACTCTCCTTCATTGGTTCAATTAGAGGACTCAAACTAGGCCTCTCGGCCCATTCACAAGTGCCTCCAACTTGTTTTTGTAGCAACCTTCCATGCGGCCCAAAACCAGAGTACCAAATACCATTAATATGCACAAACCACCCTTAAAATCACCTCTAATATATGGCAAGGATATGGAAAGGAATACGCACTCAATCATAGAAGAAAAGTTACCCAAACATTCCTTCTATCCCTTACTCAAGTTTCACTAGGCCTATGGATTTCTTCCATAATAAATCTGCACCCAAACTGAAAGAAAATACTCCTCAAGATGCTCATCCTCCTTGCCTCCAAGTTGCCTCTAATTCACTATCCAAATCGTAGTGGCATTCTTGATATTAGATGCTTATTTGATGTGTGAAAATAACTCCAAATCACCTTATATATATACACAAACACAAGGGATTCATGTGGTGTGCTCCAAGATGTCGTGTGGCACTCTAATACAAGAAGTCGAATTGATTTTTGTGCCACAAAACCCACTAGCTACAAAGAAAAATTCATATCTCATCATAGACACCTCAGATTTCGATGATTTGTGTTTCCTTTGGTTTCTATCGAATTCCTCTAACATCTCCATAACTTTACATGTCAAAATCTCATCAGGTTTCACACTCACATGTTTAGGTACAAAGCCCACAGGTTTGGGTTATAATTAGCCCACAAGCCATACTTGTGTGCCGATTCCTCCAAAACCCACTAGCCTAGGGTTTGGAGTACCTCCCAAGCTACAAATCTCAACACTCCCTCTTAGTGAGGGAGGTACTTCCAACACTAGGAAGTCTCCATCAACATCATCTCCAGCGACACTATCCCATCTAGTGTCCATCACTGCAACATATTTTGTAGAATGAACCCTTCAATATTGTTAGTGCCTCTACCTCATCCAACTGAACCTGAAGACCTCAACACTTCCATAAGGCTACTCCCTCTGAAGCTAGACTCCCTTTGAGTCTACACGATCTCCACTAGCTCAATGTGTCATTGGTCTCGTGTCCTACAAGTTCAGTCTGAGTTGTGGTCAAACATGTGCCATCATCACTGCAACGTAGTCCTATAAGCACTCATACTCCTGGACCAAACATAACTCATGCAAATCCCTCCAATCTCAAATATGCAACATCACGATCCAATTAAGAAACTAGCCTGCCAATGTGAAATCCATCACATGAATCAATCTCGATCATCCCAATCTCATCCATGCCAAAACAATCCTCAAGTTGTCCTAAAAAATCATGTAAAATCACATGAAGTCCACGATCAACAATCTTCCCTACAACAAACTTTTGTTCACAAGGCTCACCACCAATCCACCAAAACTCCTATCCAATGTCACCTCCAAGCTAGTCAAGACCACATCTCCATGTCTTTAGTTGAACTCGCTACTCAATGATCTAGAAAACCCAACTCCCTCTGAGCTACTTCATTTTCCACACTTGGATTCATTGGCCCTTCAAAGTAGCTTTGATACCATGTTGTTTTTCCATGATACTGGAGTCTAGGATAGAATCTTCAATCATTGATGCTACCAATCCAAGTATCACAACAAGACTACTTTGCGCAACGAAATAATATACAACAATAAATCTACTAGTGCACAAAACATACACAATTTTATGTACAATAACTCAACTTCATTACATTAATCAAATTGATAATACAATATTCTAGGGCTCTCGTACTAGGGATAATGGCCCTCATACATCCACTGATACAAGACAACAACAACTAAGGCTTGGTGTTTTTTGTTTGACCACCAACCTACCCTAAACAAAGTACTTTGACCATCTAGCTTATGTAGAGCTCCTCATAGTTGCCTTGGTCATACCCTATACACATCTTCCCAGTCCTTTGTTCCCCGATCTACAACACCTGCCTCTGTAAATGCACCAAGTCCATCTAGACATTGAATCATGGCTCCAATATTCTCTCGTTGACTGTTCATCTGTTAATGCATCAAAACATCGAGACTCATGTTGAGTTGTTCACAACTTCATTTGTGAACAACTCTCATCTACCCATTGGTGCTCATTAGATACTTAGGGACTTCAACCCACTATAATCTTCTTGCTCTGCTCCAATTAATAAAAACATGGGGCACGGAGGGCTGCCACATATCACTACAAGATGTCCTTCTCCAATAATGAACACAGGCTAGCATGGTTACCCAACTTTTATTGTCGATGTCCTTCTCCACAAGGCAAGTCTAGGGAAACTCAACCTGCACTTGGATGATCAAACTCTTAAGCTCTTCTTCTGCCACATCTAAAAATCTCTTAGTCCTTCAAGAGACTTTTTCCTTAAGGCTTGAAGCAAGCCTCTAAAATCCTCCCAAGTTGTTCTTTAGGCTGTTCCAACTTTGCCTTATCTAGGCCCACACTTGGTCCACTCTCATGGTACCCTCCAACAAACCACGAGTGTCCAATACAATGTTGTAGCATCTTCTCACTAATTAGTGAATCCAAACATTATGATCAGTCCTCCTCTTGGATTCTAACAATCTTCCAAACTCTACCCTCTTCTAGGACACTCATCCATCTAGCGTCCAACCATCAACAAGGTCCATTCAAAACTTATTGTTGTTGTCCCTTGTCCTTAAGATATGTGCATCAACCAGACTCATTAGGGCACACCAACAACCCTAAACCAATGCTCAAATCATTATGTAGCTTTCTCCCAATGATTTTCTCCCTTTGTTGTCCACTTCTTGGCACCCAACACTGACATAGGGCTTGAGGCTTCTCCTCAACGCACTCTATAACAGTCCTGTACCAACAACAACATGAATCTGCCCACAAGAAATGGTTACACCCTCTGTGTTGACGGTGATCTAATCTCCTTGATTACGGCTGAAGTAGAGGATTCAAACTAGGCCTCTTGAAAATTCAAAACCCTGAATTCTATTGCAGCAACTGGAAATAATTCTCCTAATTGTTAATTAAATTTAATAATTTATTTACTGTGAGCTACAACAAATATTGAATCAATCACATTGCAAATTACACAAATAAATTGTGGAAGAAATAAATAATGGAAGAAATACTAGCACACACACAAAATAACACAGTTATTTTTGAACCAATGTCCCCGGCAAAACCCAACTCGGGAAAATCGGTGCAACAACTGAGAGTTTTATTATTAAGAAATAGTGAAATCTGAGTACAATAATCTGGATGCCAAATACTAGCAATCCTGCAAAGAAAATATTGGCAGAAATATATTGAGAGAAAATACCCTCACTCCTAGAAATCCCAACACTCAACAACTCTCTGAAAATCAAGTCGTCCTCCTAGCTTTGTGCAGCTACTACATCACATCAACACAGTATTCTATAGACTCTGCTTGGAACAACTGAAGATCACGCCATCCAGCCTTTTGATGACTAGGAAATTGGTTCTCTGACACTCTAGAAATGCTTTCCAGCCTCTGGAACTAAAATCCAGCTTCACCAAAGCAAAATCAAACTTGCTCATTGAAGCTTTTTTGTTGTCTCTCCACTGCTTCCTAGAGAAATATTTACCTTTTTCTACAACTGCACTCGCTTTATCTAGAATTTCTCCTCCAACCTCACTATCTTTGCCCCTCTCTCACTGCTTCGATCTCACTGGTTCTCTCTCCAGAAATTGAATGTTGCTACTCAGGAAATTGATCTGCTCATGAAATTGAACTTCTCAAGTGACTTCTCCAAGTGCCATCGACTTCTTCTTATAATCCTCTATTGAGACTTTAACAACCAAGATTAGATCTTAATTGATGGCTAGGATTAACTTGAAGTCAATCTATGTGATTTTTTAGAACATTCACACCCTATAGCAGTCCTATACCAACAACAACATGAATCTGCCCATAAGAAAGGGTTATACCCTCTGTGTTGACTGCGACCTACTCTCCTTGACAGCAAATGAAGTAGAGGATTCAAACTAGGCCTTGTGAAAATTCAAAAACCTGAATTCTATTGCAGCAACTGGAAATTATTCTCCTAATTGTTAATAAAATTTAATAATTTATTTACTGTGAGTTACAACAAATACCGAATCAATCACATTGCAACTTACACAAATAAATTGTGGAAGAAATAAACAATGGAATAAATGCTAGCACACACACAAAATAACACAGTTATTTTTTAACCAATGTCCCCAGAGAAACCCAACTCAAGAAAATCGGTGCAGCAACTGAGAGTTTTATTATTAAGCAGCAGTGAAATTTGAGTACAATATTCTAGATGCCAAATACTAGCAATCCTACAGAGAAAATATTGGTAGAAATATATTGAGAGAAATTACCCTCACTCTGAGAAATCTCGACACTCAAAAACTCTTTGAAAATCAAATCATCCACCTAGCTTTGCGTAGCTACTGCATCACATCAACGCAGTCTTCTACAGACTCTGCTTGGAACCACTGAAGATCAAGCCATCCAGCCTTTTGATGACTAGGAAATTGGTTCTCCGACACTCTAGAAATGCTTTCCAGCCTCTGGAAATGAAATCCATCTTCACCAAAGCAAAATCAAACTTGCTCGTTGAAGCTTTTGTGTTGCCTCTCTACTGCTTTCTGGAGAAATGTCTACCTTTTTCTGCAACTGCACTCGCTTGATCTATAATTTCTCCTCCAACCTCACTATCTCTGACCCTCTCTCACTGCTTCGATCTCATTGGTTCTCTCTCCAGAAAGTGAATGCTGCTACTCAAGAAATTGATTTTCTCATGAAATCGAATTGCTCAAGTGACTTCTCCAAGCACTATCGACTTCTTCTTATAATCCCCTTTTGAGACTTTAACAACCAAGATTAGATCTTAATTGATGGCTAGGATTAACTTGAAGTTAATCTATGTGATTTTTTAGAACATTCACACCATAACTTAATTAATTCTGATTAATTAGTCATATTCCCTAAGTTTAGACTTAGGAAATATTTAAAAACTGACTAATAATCTGATTAAGTCATTTCTAGGCAAAATTTCTAGAAACGATTTCTAGGTTTTGGAGATCTTGTGTATTCTAGCCTTTCCACAAAATTTATTGGTTATAACACATTCGATGCTACAAAAACTAACACTCCCTCTTAGCATTGAATTTGTTATAGTGTTGTTACCCCCTATAGCACCACCCTGTCTCTTCATCATCTCCTATCATGCTGCTCATGTCTGGTTGTTGCTGCCCACCAACTAATGCACAACTCTGATATGTGTTACATATGTGATGCTGCTAACCCTGCAAAATTTTTGTTAACATTATATTTTCACTACAAATCCCCCTCCATTTGTTGTTTCTGCAACTAAAAAGCACCCTAAATATTGAATCAATTGTGATCAATATGATACATTTGTCACCCGAGTCTCTAGTTGCTGCTAGTATTTGCATTGTCACTAAGGCATCTACGTTTTTTTTTACTTTGCGTTGTGCCACTCTGCATTGATGCCAACTCTGCACTACGTTTTCCAATATCTGACTACAACTAGACTCTGCATCTGTCACTCTGGCATCTGACTGCATTTACTGCCACTAATCCATCCTACTACAAAATATTGTGGGCCCCGTAGAAAGGTATTGATTCAAGAGGTGGACCTCCTCAAGAATCATGCCCATCTATCACACTGAAGTCTCATACTCCTCCTCCTCTTGGATATGATTCCCCATTATCTCCTTTTGAGCCTTATCCCTTACTGGGACCTTTCTTCACTTTGCAACCCACACTAGACAACTCACACTTCCTCTGGTACCTATCTTCAGTAACTGGAAGTCGATCTGCTACCTAGATCTACATTCTAGCTAACTCGCATGGCCACCTTTGGAAATCTCGTACGACAATCTCTACAAAGCTGCAAAATCTGCAAAACTCAAAAGCTGAGAAAAATAAACCTAAATCTCCTTCTTTCCCTCTGCTGGGCTACTGCTACTCCGTTAGTTCTGCTACTCGGTCATTTCTCAGTTGTTGTTACTCGGCCAATGTAGCTACTCAATCGTTGTTGCTACTTGATTGCTATTACTACTCAACCACTGTTGCTACTCGGTCGTCACTCAGTTGTTGTTAGACTATTTGCACTCCCTTCTAGAGTGAGAAGTATTTCTCACATTGAATGTTGATCTACAAGGGAATTCGAACTTCTTGAGACTAAAAGTTACCTGAGAAAATGTGTCCCTCAATGTGTGCTCTTCTTCCTCCCGATGCTAGTTCTTCTTTAGAAAATTTCTACAAAAATATTGCGTCCAAATGGAGATCTGCTCTGCAAAAAATATTGGATGCTCCATCTGCCTTTACAGACCCTCAATCTGGAGAGATCAAATTTTTCAGTCCCTCTCTTAGAAAAAATGGTTTCTCCTCAAGAATTTGACCTCTTGGACAAGATGATTGCACTTCCTCTGGGGTTTCAAACTACTACCCCTCAATGAATAACGAAACTCCCTCTTCACTACTAAGCTCTCTAGCTGATCATCTATGCTCTGATACCATGTGAAAATTCAGAAACATGAATCCTATTGTAGCAACTGGAAATAATTCTCCTAATTGTTAATAAAATTTAACATTTTATTTACTATGAACTACAACAAATACTGAATCAATCACAATGCAACCTACACAAATAAATTGAGGAAGAAATAAACACTGGAAGAAATACTAGCACACACACATAAAATAACACAGTTATTTTTGGACCAATGTCCTCGGAAAAACACAACTCAGGAAAATCGGTGCAGCAACTCAGGGTTTTATTATTAAGCAGTAGTGAAATATGAGTACAATAATCTAGATGTTGAATACTAGCAATCTTATAGAGAAAATACTGGCAAAAATATCTTGAGGGAAATTACCCTCACTCTGAGCAATCTCAGCACTCAACAACTCTCTAAAAATCAAGTTGTCCTCCTAGCTCTGCGTAGCTATTGTGTCACACCAGCGCAGTCTGCTACACACTCTACTCAGAACAACTAAAAATCAAGTCATCCAACCTTCTTCTAATTAGGAAATTGGTCCTCTGACACTTTGGAAATGCTTTGCACGCTCTGGAATTGAAATCTAGCTTCACCCCAACAAAATCGAACTTGTTCACTTAAGCTTTTGTGCTGCTTCTGGGAGAAATCTCTACCTTTCTCTGTAACTGCACTTGTTGGATCTTGAATGTCTCCTCCAACGTCAATGTCTCTTCCCCTCTCTCACTGCTTCGATCTCACTGGCTCTCTCTCCAGCAACTAAATCTTGCTACTAAGGAAATTGATCTCCTCATGAAATCGAACTACTCAAGTTATTTCTCCAAGCCCCATCGACTTCTTATAATCCTATGTCGAGACTTCAACAGCCAAGATTAGATATTAATGGATGGCTAGGACTAACTTGGAGTCGATTCGTGTGATTTTCTAGAACATTCACACCATAAATTAATTAATTCTGATTAATTAGTCATATTCCCTAAGTTTTGACTTAAGAAATATTTAAAAACTAACTAATAATCTAATTAATTCATTTCTAGGTGGAATTTCCATAAACGATTTCTAGGTTTTGGAGATCTCATGTATTCTAGCCTCTCCACAAAATTTCATGGCTAGAAAACATATGCTACAAAAACTAAATTGCCTCTCATCCCTTCCACAAGTGCCTCCAACTTGTTGTTGTAGCAACCTTCCCTACGGCCCAAAACCAAAGTACAAAATACCATTAACACATGCAACAACCACCCTTAAACTCACCTCTAATCTGCAGCTAGGATCTGGAAAGGAAGACACACTCAATCATAGAAGAAAATTTTCCCAAATAATCCTTCTATCCCTTACTCAAGCTGCCCTAGGCCTGCATCTTTCTTCCACAATAAATCTGCACCCAAACTTAGAGAAAATAGACCTCAAGATGCTTGTCCTCCTTACTCCAAGTTGCCTCTAACTCGATGTCCAACTTGCAGAGGTATTCTTGATATTAGATGCTTATTGGATGTGTGAAAACAACTCCAAATCACCTTATATGTATACGCAAATACAAGGGCATCATGTGGTGTGCTCCAACATGTCTTGTGGCACTCTAATACACCAAGCTAACCTGATTTTTGTGCCACAAAACCCACCAACTACAGAGAAAAATTCATATCTCATCATAGACACCTCAAATTTTGATGATTTTTGTTGCCTTAGGTTGCTCTTGAAATCCTCTATCATATCCATCACTTACATATCAAAATCTCATCACGGTTTCACACCCACATGCTTGGGTGAAAAACCCACGGGCTTGGGTTTTAAGCCCACAAGCCATAACTGTGTGCCCATTCCTCCATAATCCACTGACCTAGGGTTTGGAGTATCTCCCAAGCTACAAATCTCAATAGTTTATGTGTTGACTAGATCATGGTGACTAGTTGTTGTACCATAAGCTAGGTGTGCTAGCCTGGATGGTGGTACCTAGTGCTTATTGATGTTGTACCATTAGCTAGATGTGTTAGTCTAGATGATGGTACCTAGTGCATATTGATGATGTACCATAGGTTAGGTGTGCTACCCTAGATGATGGTACCTAGTACCATAGGTTAGGTATGCTAACATGGATAATGGTAATGAGTGGATGTTATAGGTCAAGTGTATTGACCTAGATGACTATGATGTTGTGAATTGTGAAGCCTTCTTCTTAGAGATAATATTTCAACAAAGAACATCGAGACAATCATTATGATACCTCCCTAGATAAGAGGGAGTGTTGAATTTTGTAGTTACGGTTGGTCTTTATAATGTACATTTGTAAAATAAATTATATTTGTGATAAAATAAACTTTTATTTAGCATGTTATGCATGCTTGTGATACAAAAGAATTTATTATTTGATTTTTCAAAAGAAAAAATTGTAAAGGCATGTTCTTCATTTCCTTTGGAAAATGAAAAATTTGAATTTTGAAATTATGATTTTCCCTCCACAAGAAGACCAAGTCGACCCTCCTCTTTCTCATATCGGCTCATCCCCTAATGGCACCCATTCAACCCTCAAGGGAGGCTATCAATATAAGTGACTTGTCCTCTCTCAATGGACTTCGTGTATCTCATCTCTCAAGTAAGATATCTTTGCAATACAAGGTGAAAAGTAGGCCGAAAATAGTAGGAGAAGAAAGTGATTAGTTTTATCCCTGTTTAAGCAAGGAAAGAAATTCTAGATCAAGCACGAGCCTATCGTATCTATCTGAGGCATGTTAATTTTTCACTACTCTATGTTGTTTCAATTAGCAATCTTTCAATAACGATTAATGCTTTTCATCAATCACTAGTAACTAAATTTAGAACAGTAATGTAATGGCAATAGGAGGCAATTAACACATCAACAATAGACACCCAATTTGGTCAAAGACAAGGGGAAAACCCTTTGTAATTTTTCTTCTATTAGATTCTCATAAAATGTTCAACATAGAGTACAATGAGACCATACAGAGTATATAGCAATATCAACCAAACAAAATCAGAAATATAATCCCACCAGCAACATTGGTCATATTTAGCTTTCCCGAATTGTGGTCAATTGCAGTCAACTGTCAAACTGAAACCATAGATCCCAATCGCATGGAGGAAGAGTTGTGTGTGTAGTTGAGATGCTCCAACTACATGGATATGCCTACGTGCCTATGGTTATGACCAAAAATTTTCTATGTGAACCCTGTGGCTGGAAACCAAATACCCTAATCACACGTGCGAGCTTCGGACCCTACAATTTCGGACATGTACGAACCAAACTCTACAAACCAAATTTCCTACCTATATGAACCAATCCAATGAAGAGAGAGAGAAGAAGAAGATGCTTGATGATGGCATCCAAATGAGCTTGAGGTCACTTCTATTTATAGGCTTCCAAGGGTGTCCAATTTCCTGTTAGGGTTGACCTGTCTTTTTGTGACATTCTGGGATTCAATTAAAAAATACACTTTCTCTTGTGCAAATTGAGTGCTTCAAACGAGAAAATTGGTTTTCTTGAAAAGAGGAATCTAATCCCATGATTGGACTGAGCTGCCAAATTGCCTCTCAACTAGGGAGAAATTCCAACTGCATCATGTGATCATCATAAGTATCATGTCATCATCTCATGTCTCATCTCTACTCTCAACTCTATCTTTTGAAGCATTCTTGGATCTTAAGTATAAGAATCATCAGGGAACATCAACTACCACCCTCTTAGGACAATGACAAAGGTCCTCTGGAGCACTCTCACCTCATGTCATCACATAGGGGAGCATACATATTCCACCCTATGTTGAGAAATAGGCGTGATATAATATCACATGCATCCTATTGTTTCCTAATATTTTTGACAATGACCCTCAAGAGTCATGTGGTAGAACACCTTGTGTCATAATCTTGGGTGAGATAACTGACTTACCAAAGGTAAGGATCACACAACCCCAATCCCTCTCAATATGTTGGCTAGAAAAGGAGTTATAATCCCAACAAGCCTAGCTTGTGGGTATGCTACAAACTCGGGTATACTCTGCTAGACCAAGATAGGGAAGCAAAATATTCCACCCTATGGGTGACAGATAGGGGATGGCACCCCATTGCCTAGAGATCCCTCAACCCCAGGAGCCTTACATCTCAATTTCTCACCCTAGGAGCTCAGAAAGAGGAGAAGATTCGGCTAGTGTCCTAGATCATTGATTCCTCTTATCAGGAGGGGTCACATCCATCAATCCAAGTTGCTCTTTGAAGACTGAGAACTTCCCTTTCGGAAAAACCTTGGTGAGAATATTTGTAATCTACTCATATGTCGATATGTGATGGATTCTAACAACTCCTCTCTACACCATGTCTTGAATATAATGATATTAGATATCTATGTGCTTGGACTTGACATGAAACATGAGATTCTCTGCTAGACGGATCCCACTCTTGTTGTTGCAATATATCATTGTAGTGTCTAGGACCTACTTGAACAACTCTCCAAAGAGATTTCTCAACCAAACTGTTTCACAGCTAGCCATGCTAGTAGCTATATATTTTATCTCTACGATACTCAATGCTACAGACTTTTGTTTCCTGCTCATCCAAGATATCATGGAAAATCCAAGGCTAAAACAACATCCAGGAGTACTCTTCCTATCTACAACATGTCATGCCTAGTCAGCATCAGTATATCCATGTAGTCAAACATCTCTGGCATAATATCTCATACCAAGGGTGATCGTCCCATGCAAGTATCTTAAAATGTGTTTAGTAGCAACCCAATGTGCATGGAGAGGCTCAGTAGTGTTCACTGCATAGCATATGTCTGAATGAGTGTTCACTAAGAACATTAGAGCCCCAATCAGTTGTCTATATTCAAATGGATTTTCCAAATTGGGTCCTACAGATTCTCCACATAGCTTCTTGAAATTCATTTCCGTCAGTGTGGCTAAGGAATTTCGTTTCTTCATTCCAAATCTATCCAACAACTTCACAACATACTTTCCTTGTGAAAGGAAGATATCACTAGGCCTTTGCCACACCTCAAGGCCCAAGAAGTAGTGCATGAGTCCAAGGTCCTTCATCTCAAATTTAGAGGCTAGCTCCCTCTTCCACTCGATCATCAGGGGCTCATTACCTGCCATATATATATAGTCAACATATAAAACCAAAATCAATGGCATACCTTGGACCACTTTTAAAGAGAGGTTGGGATTAGAATTCCTTCTTGTAAATCCACGATTCATCAGGTAACTTTCCATGCAGGTGTACCATGCTCTGGGGACTTGCTTCATACCATACAATGCTTTCTTCAACCTGTAAACATGTATCTTTTGATCCTCTACTTAAAATCCCTATGGCTACTCAACATACACTTCTTGTAACATGCCATGAAGGAAAGTTGTCTTCACCTCCATTTGATGAAGGGTCCATTCCTGACTTGCAACAAGGGAAACTATTGAACAAATGGTGGTGTATCGAGCCACATGAACAAATATAACATCGTAATCTTCTCCCTCTTTCTATGAGAATCCTTGGGCCACAAATCTTGCCTTGTATTTCTCAATGTTTCCATCGACTCCATGCTTGATCTTGAATAGCCATTTTGAAGTCGTGACAGATTTCCCCTTCGATCTTGGCACAACATCCCATACATTATTCTTCATAATTGATTCATATTATTCATCCATAGCATCCTTCCAAACGTGTTCTTTCATGGCTTCTTCAAAGGTTTCAGGCTCATCTTGAATCATATTGCTCATAGCTACAACATATCCCTGGTCCCTACATGGATTCTCACTTTCTTTAAATGACCTTATGGTGGGAATGTGTCTCTTGGCATCTTGTAATGTATCATGAAGCCAAAGTGGCATCTTCCTGGTAGGGCGATCACATTGAGGTGGATCCAAGGGGTCCATGGGCTCCATGGGATCCTCAACAATGTCTCTCTTAGATTCAAGCACAAAAGGACCATCTAAAATATCCATATCATCATTCTTCTTCTCAAGTGAAGGAGGCGAAGGAAGGTCCCTTGATTTCCCAAGGGCAGCATCTTCATCAAACATTACATCCCTGCTAATTTCAACCTTCCTTTGACTAGGAATATATATTCTAAATGATTTAGAATCTTCACGATATCCAACAAATGTACATTTTCTTCCTGTGTCTTCCATTTGGTTCCTTTTGTCCTTCGGCACATGAAAATATATGGGGCATCCAAATATATGGAGCTAACTGACATCAGTCTTTACACCTATGAATACTTCTTCGAGAGTTTTTTTGTCCAATGCTTGATGAGGCACCTTGTTTTGAACATATACAACTACATTAGTAGCTTCTCCCCAAAGAAACGTTGGCAGCTTTTGGTTATGGAGCATGGCACAAGCAGCTCCTACAATAGGCCTCTTCTTTCTTTCAGCCACTCTATTTTGTTCAAGATTATAGGGCACAATCGTCTCTTTCTTGATGCCTTCCTTCTTGAAAAAATATATGAGTTCATTGGAAACGTAATCTCCACCATTGTCAGGCCTAAAGATCTTAATTTTCTTCCCCATTTGATTTCAACCAAAGCCTTGAAATTCTTAAACAAATAAAAGGGCTCATCATTATGCTTCAAGTAAAATATCCATGTATTCCTTGAGAAATCATAAATGAAGGTAATGTGGTAGAGATGAACACCAAGAGTGTGTATGAGCATTGGACCACATATGTTAGAATGAATGAGTTGGGTGATGTCATTTGTCTTGTTATTACTAGAGGGGAATGGTCCCCTTGTCTTCTTTCCACAGGCACATATAGGACATACTCCATTGTGTTGGGCTTGGACATCGGGAATTCCAGAGACCAATTTCTTCAATTTCGGAACGGCTTCATAGTGTAGATGGTCCGATCTTCAGTTCCATAGCTCGCTTCGAGGATTAGTGTCATGGACCAATGCTAGAAGAGGTCTTCCATTGACTCTATAGAGTCCTTCAAATCTAGATCCTAATGTGAATGTATCTCACATAGGGGTTCCCACTAGCCAAGTAAGTAATTTTCCCTTGATGAAGGAAACCCTCATCCATTTGTCTTCCAAAGCAAAAATAGATACCAAATTCTTCTTCAATCTTGGCACATGCATCACATCATGAAGTAACATAGATTCCCCAGAGTCCAAATGAAATTTAACAGACCCAAAACCTTTCACGAGATGAGTGGATTTGTCTCCAAGAATAATTTTCAGACTTGACTCCCTCTCCACCAAATGAGAGAGAACTTCCTTATACCTAGAGAAATGATGAGAGCCCCCAATATCTACCATCCAACTATCCCAAGTATTCGAAGGAGAGGAACTAGAAAGTGCAAAAATAAGAAAATATTCAGATTGATTTGCAGCATTACTTCCATACCTGGTGTTTCTTGACTTATTTTGAGGATGGTGGTCTTCTTCATGATCACCTGGAGCATCTCTTTTTCCTCTTTCATCTCTTCCATTATGATCATTCCTAAGATCATATCTTCTTATTTGATTATTAACCCTATTATTGTTGCTTCTAGTGTTGTAGCATGGATCATTGTTCTTCTCAGGGAAATCTCGAGCATAGTGACCTTTCTTGTGACAATTGTAACATTCAATGTACGATGCTTCTCTTTCATTCCTTCTTTTTGAATTTCGAGGAGGAGGCCTCCTTGAATTTGATGGACCTCCTTTTCCCTTATTTCTCTTGTTATGAGTGACGAATGCAATGGGTTATCCTTCTTCATGCTTTTGTATCCTACCTCTAGAAACCATCCTTGATTCTTCTTGAGTGAGTTTTCCAACGAGCTCATCAAATAATGGGACCACATTGTTGTTTCTTATAATGGAAATGAAGATTTCCCAAATAGGAGGGAGACCTCTAAGGGTCAAATTCACCAATTCCCTGTCATACACGATTTCCCCAACTCTTTGCAATTTATCTTTAAGACGAGATATCCTCATAATGTAGGATTGCATAGACTCTCCTTTATCCATCTTCATATCTTTGAGTTGATCTTTCAAGGAGATGATTTCATTCAAATTGTTGACTTCATACATGACAACTAGCTTATCATACATATCCTTAGACTTTTTCAAATTTCCAACATATGCAAGTAAATGATCTTGTAAACCATCAGCTACAATTTGTTTTTCTTTTAACTGACCTTTCTTGTACTTGTTCTTGACAGCAGCGGAAGAATTTTCCAGAGGCTCAAGTACCTTTCCTTGAATGTATTCCATAACATCATTGTTATCATCTATGATTTCCAACCTAGTTTTCCAAGCAACAAAGTTAGATGAGTCACTCAACTTCTCATTTTCCTTTAAGAAAGAGGAAGACGTCTTGACTTGATTAGATAGGCTCTTTAAACTTTTCAAAGATGATTGTTTTAGCTCTTGTCTCCTTTGGACGTTTCCTTCACCTAAGCTTTGATACCATGTTAATTTTCCACTACTCTATATGGTTTCAATTAATTTAGCCCAATTCAATTCTTCAATTATAAATATTTCAATAACAATTAATACTTGTCATCAATCAATAGTAACTGAAGATATAAAAATAATGCAATGAAAATAGGATACAATCAACACATCAACAAGAGACACTAGATTTGGTCAAAGACCAAGTAAAAGCCCCACAAGGGGGAAAACCCTTTATAATTATTCTTCTATTAGATTGTCATAAAATGTTTAGCAGAGAGTATAATGAACCCATACAAAATATCCAATAATATGAACCAAACAAGATCAGAAGTACGATATTAGCAACAATATTGATCAGATTTAGCTTCCCAAACTGCGGCCAACTTTCAAACTGAAACCCTAGATCCCAACCGCATGGAGGAAGAGTTGTGCATGTGTTTGAGATGCTCAAACCACATGAATGAACCTGCATACCTATGGTTATGACCAAAAATTGCTTGTGTCAACCCTATGGCTAGAAACCAAAAACCAAAAAACCTAATCACACGTGCGATCTTCGGACCTTGTGCTTATGGACTTGTGCGAACCAAACTCCAGATGTGTGTTGATCCAATGAAGAGAGATAGAAGAGGAAGATGCTTGATGATGATATCCAAATGGGCTTGAGGTCACTTGTATTTATAGGCTTCCAAGGGTGTCCAATTTCCTGTTAGGGCTGACCTGTCTTTTTGTGACATTGTGGGCTTCATTTCAAAAATACACTTTCCCTTGTCCAAAATGAGTGCTTCAAAAGTCAAAATTGGTCTTCTTGAAAAGAGGAATCGAGTCCCATGATTGGAATTTTTCATTGAGCTACAAAATTAACAAGGCAAGGATCAAATATTTGTGGTATATTTATAAGGTATATAAAAGCCCTTTCTATGGTATAGGACCGAACTCTTATGACTGAGGTAGAGGCTAAATTTTGGCCCTTAGAGTAAACCTAGTTCAAAATTGACTGGATTCTTCAAGAGGCATTTTGTGGACAGTTTTGAAAGCTAACTTGGTTTCTTGGTGAGAGGTTGAGCTTATCATCTATGTTGGTTAGTTTTATATCATTTTGATTTTGATATATCTCTTGTTGAATTAATTCTCCAAGAAGAAGGTTGCTAGGTTTTTCCCAAGTGGGCTTTCCCAAGGTAAAATCTTATGTTCTTTATTTGGCTCCCTCATAATGATCCTATTGTCATCAACGATATAATGTTGATGTATTTTGTAATTACTTAATGATGGAATCATGGATAAGAAATTGTAAAAGAACTAAACCATTAGAAGTGATTATCTATATAGAAGACACCATAAAATTTCAACACTATCCTTCAAAAGGAGGACAAGGATGCACTCAAGGTTCCACATCTAGCCTCCAAAGGCTCCCAAAAATATGTAGATATTTGACATTCCCTTGAATAATTGCATTCCAAACCTTAAAACATCATCAAATGGCATCCGAAGAAAACAAAAAGTCCAACATCTAGCCCCATGATGTGGAATGACCTCATGAAGAGAGTGAATAATACCCAATGAAGTTGATGGCTCCTCCAAATGGGCTCGTGAATGCTCAAAATATATCTCCAAAGCATGGAAAATTCCTTATGTCATGCAAACACCCCACAATTATCATAATACTCTCTTATGTGGGTTGGTCCTCTAATCAAGTGGAATAATGTTCCAATGATTAAAAACAAGATGGCGTTGGGAAATATTCAATAAAATAGGTTGTCTATGATTACATAAATGTCCGAAAAGTTCCCTTAAGGATGCAACAAGTGCCTCAAGATATGTGAGTTGCCCTGATAAGTATTAACCAATTTTCTAGGATGGAAGACGTGGGAAAAGGGAGGCACGCAGGGGAAACATGTGGGAACACCCCCAAATTTTAGGGAAATTTAAGGGGACAAGGGAACATCAAGTTTCGTGTGTGTGTGTGTGTGCGCGCGCATGTATATATACATGCCTTGACATTCCCTTTCCACCCTCATTGTGTTTGTGTATGAGTAAATATGATTCAAATTCAAATTTAATAATGAAATACATTGATTCATACATTATAAATGATTTTATGAAATAGAATTAGTAAAATATTGTATACATTAATTCAAATTTATCATTCACCACTATAGAATATACATTGATTTAAATTCATCATTCATTATCTTAGAATCTGATTAGTACTAAGCAAAATAGTAGATACTAAAGTCATAGATTGGAATAGTAAATTGAAATTACTCAAGCTCAAAATTACACACATCAAAGACGAAGTCTAAGGTCAATAATATCTAAAGTCAAGACTCAAACATTAAAAATAAAAATGAACAATGAACAATGGACAATGAACCAATGTTATCTTAATTGCACTAGTCATCGAACAAGTCAACCCTAAAACAGGGAATTGTACCAAAAAACTAGTAGACCAAAAAATACACAGATATTCAAATTTTGAAAAAAATGCATAAGTATTCATGTGCACCATATTAATCCAAACCATTATACACAAATATGCAAAGTTTTTCATGTTTATATCATGTAAGGGTGCATATAACCAAAATAACTTGACTGCAATCCATGTTTTAACCAAAAATAAAATCAACAAAGAGGTTCTAGATGGCCTCCATAGTTCAAAAAAAAAAATCATAATACAATAAATGCCTACATATCATCAAAATTATTTCCTATGTTCCTCATCATCAATATGACACTCTAAACATTAAAATAAGATAGAAAAAATTATGACTTCAAATCGATATTTTGTTTGAGTGATGGTTACATTTTTACTAGGGTCATGACAAAGGAGTTCAACAATCAACTTCACCAACATTGAGGAACATAGAAGGCTTGGTGTTCTTGATTAAATTTTATTTCCATGCCCTCATACATGATAGAATCCAATGGAAACATTGAAATCCACCTAATCCTAAAACCTTGAAAACTATTAAGTCTACTGGATTTTGAATGGGATATAAATGTTTTACTTTCTCCACATGAAATCCAATGAGATTGGAACCACTCTCAAGCATCTTGAAACAATTAACAGTAATGTTAGAAATTTAAGTAACTTTTACTTTAAGAATTTATCATTACCATTAATTACATTTCATTAGTAGGGCCCTAGGATTGAATATTAAGCTTCACTGCTCATAAATTATTGTTTTAGGAAAATATCATGGGAGACACCCAGAAGTTCCCCTTTTGATGGGGGGTTCACACAAGCACCCTTTTTGGGGAAACACATCCCCCATATTGGCGTAACATTTCCCCTACCTTTCCCAAAAGTGGGACATGGGGAAACGTTTCCCTACGTGTCCCCCATCTTGGGAGCCTGTGCAATATGGGGAGAATGTTCCCCACCCTAGGGGATGTTCACTCTATTTGCATTTAGCAATAGCAACCTTGAACTATTGCCTGATTATGTGTGGTTGTCCCTTAGCCCCATGCATAAGTCACATCATATTTTCCCTTGGGATCGGGAATGATCGCACCCACTCCTACCACCCATAAGCTAGTTTTAATTAATATAATACACTTTGTAATGTATTTATATATTATAATGTATCATTATTATAACAAAAGTTTTCATTTCCTTCCAATCTCTTACAAGCATTAATTTAATGTATGTACTAGTTTGTGAAAAATTAACTCGAGTACTATACTATAAAGCAATAAGAAGTAAATATATAATGTGTTGATCAACCTTATTTATATTTCTCAGACTATATATATATTGTGTGTGTATGTGAGAGAGAGAGAGAGAGAAAAGGCGCTAACTTTACATCATAGTTTGATAATGTTGTTGTATATGGGTAATGCTTACATCATCATCTCTATCTCATAAAAAATATTATACTTATAACAATACTATTATTGTTATATGTGTCAATACTATATATTATAACAATAATATTATTGTTATAAGTATAGTATTTTTTTATGAGATAGAGATGATGATGTAAGAATTACCCACATACAACAACATTATCAAACTACAATGTAAAGGTAGCACCTTTTAACACACTCAACACACACACACAACTAATATATATATGTGTATATATATATATGAAACAGAGATCCAATATGTACACCTACGATAAAATTCATTGTATAGAGAGATAAATATACTCGATCTAGACATATATATATTATCGATATAATATTACATAGAATATTGTTATAATACAAATATAAATACCTTAAAAATAATCAAAACTCTATTTTTATGTATCCATATCTACACTAAGTTTTTAGTTTTTAGTTCTAATATGTGCAGTGAGACTACAACCAACATAGATTCATCTTGACTATTAAAAATCATTACACTCAACATATATATATAATATATATATATATATATATATATATATATATATATATATTATATATATATATATATATATTATATATATTATATATATATATATATTTCCATAATGTACACCTAAGATAAAAATCATTGTATAGAGGGATAAAAAGAGATCTACTAGATCTAGACATAATATATATTATTGATATGATATTTACATATAATATATTATTTACATAGAATATTGTTATAATACAAATATAGATATCTTAACAATAATCAAAACTCTATTTTTATATATCCATATCTACATAATTTTTTAGTTTTTAGTTCTACTATGTGCAATGAGACTACAACCAGCATAGATTCATCTTAACTATTCAAAATAATTATACCTCAATAGATTTGATCCCTTTAACACTTGATAAATCTGATGGTATCATAAATTAACATTTATTTTAATTTTGAGTGAAAATTATATTTCTTTTTGTTTTATATTAATTAATTTTGTTGGGTTCACATGTCTTAGTGTTACCCACATTGCATCACATTACAACATCTGTCATACTAGAATGTAGAGCATCTATCGACGCAATAAATTATGTCCCTCATCACTCATTTCAAGGGTGAACATGTCCCATGTCGAACACTATTGTGTGCCCTATATCCTAATCTCATGTGACTTAGTACACAATAAAATATTATACCTACATATGCACCCATTTCCATAAAGAAACATGTAAAGAGTTTGAAATTGGAATTCCAATAAGACATTAAATCATTTCAATCACCTAAAAAATAACAAGTTCCACATGTGAGACTCTTTATTGAAGAATAAAAATCTCTCTTGTAAAGGATATTCCATAAGAAATCAAACTTTTCAATCAACCTAGCCAAAGAAATCGACGATTTGGATGAATTAGCCTTAACAAACAGTGACATCTAATAGGGACTTTGAATTAATTCAAGTAATATTTTGTGGAGAGTTAAGCTTCTAACCTTTTGTTACTAAATGAGTGTCATTCTCAATGCAAAATTCTTTCTATGGCACAATAAAAAGAAAGTATGGTCAAGGTACCACCTTTAACAAATATCCAAGCAAAGTGAGCTTGTCTTTGGTATTTCAATGAGAATGATTGCTAAACCAAATATTTGACAAAGAACCTAGTGTTTACCACCAAAATGCGAAATTTATTATTAATTAGATATTTGTAATCTAGCCAAATCCAATCAATGACTCAATATTTTATAAAATATTTTTTAAAAGAATAATAATAATAATAATAATAATGTTAAATCCACATGCATGGATAACCATAAGAGAATTGTTTTCCTCCTATGATGTAGATTCCCAAACAATAACCCTCGAGATGCTTCTAATATATCATGTTGAGCTCTCTCACCTAACCAATGCACTCATCTGATGGTGGTGTTCCAACACAACTTGAGGTACATTAGCCTTTGTTTCATACAAAGGGTTTACATTTAATGTATTAGGCATTTAAGTAAATATCATATGTATTAGGAATTTAAGTCCCATGTTAGATTGAGATCTACCCCCTCATATGAATCCATCACCCCTATTCCCATGCATATCATAATTATCAAAGTAAAAGGGACTTAAATAACATCCTAACCCTGTGGTGTAGGAATATCCTCTCTGCGGACAGAGATGATCCCTCTAGCCCAAGAAAGTGTGTCTAGCCACAAACAAGACAATCTAATGAAAATTTCCTTGGATTAGAATCGAAAAAGAGGCCCTACCTCTTATAACGTTAATCCACTTACTGGTGATCTTGCTTCCTTGCTCCAGCTTCCTTTTGTTCCTTTCGTTCAAGTACCTGAAACAAACATGCAATAAACAATAGCAAACATGATAGCATAAAATCGAATCTAATCTACTTAAAAGGTCAAGGAGTTCTAAGCTATCAAATGTAATATTACACCCAATATATGAAACAAACCATTAGTTGTATTAAAATAAAATTCAAATAGAAATACAACTAAAGCCTTGATATTGGAGATCTCCTTTGCGGTATCCAAGTCCCACTACACGCCTTTTCAACACTCTTTTCCTCCTCTAACGTGACATGAAATGGCTTCCAAGCTCTAAATCTCTCTCCCCATGCTTGAGCTACCAAATACTAGTCTTTTGTCATCTAAGACTAATCTACTCCTATCAAAAGCTAAAGACTTCATAATTTTGTAGTTGGTTCTATCTCTCCACCACTTTGACTATGTGTTGTATTGTAACCAAAAATGGTAAGAGGAAGTGTTTTATATAAGGAGAGGAAGATAAGAATGAGATCCACTCAAGGGGGAAGAAGGTCTTATCTCCTTCGTAAGGTCCACTTTTAAGGGGGAAAGAACCTTATATGGAGGTCTTGGCCCTTATCCAACCAAACGAACATCTAGCACATCGCCACTAAAAGTTTCTAGATGTGAAAATATGTTTCCTTTTATAAAAATAGTCTAGAAGTAGACCGGAGCAGGTATTGGGCTAGCAGTAGCACCAATCGTCGTGGGTCACAGTGTAAAACTCTGCCATCAGCGTGGTTGAGATACTAGGAAAGCATTGATCTTAAAAACTAGGTTTTAAGAAGGATTCTCTGGAAATATTCTGAAGGGAGTGGGGACTACTTTCCTCAAACTTCAAGGGATGCAAGAGCATAGGTTTCATGGTGAAAGTATAACACAATAGTCACTACTAGGGTTCTCCGAGATCAGGAACGAGGAGTGACAGGAAAGTGACAAATTATTGTATAACAAACCCCTATGAGAAATGAAATGCATTCTATGGCACATTAAAAAGAAAGTATGGTCAATGTACCATCTTTAACAAATATCCAATCAAAGTGAGCTTGCCTTTGGTATTTGAAATGAATGATGACTGCTAAACCAAATATTTGACAAAGAACCTAGTGTTAAGGGTCAGAAAAACAAAGATTGAGAAAAGGGTAACTCAAGCAAAAAGTTCTCCCTCTATGAAATCACTCATGGATGATGACCTTACATAACCCATATAAGACTATGACACCTCCCTTTAAGTTCACCACAAACCATATCACTTAGTATCTCAGCGTGGTTGAGATACTAGGAAAGAGCGTTGATCTTAAAAACTAGGTTTTAAGAAGGATTCTCAGGAAATATTCTGAAGGGAGTGGGGACTACTTTCCTCAAACTTCAAGGGATGCAAGAGCATAGGTTTCATGGTGAAAGTATAACACAATAGTCACTACTAGGGTTCTCCGAGATCAGGAACGAGGAGTGACAGGAAAGTGACAAATTATTGTCTAACAAACCCCTATGAGAAATGAAATGCATTCTATGGCACATTAAAAAGAAAGTATGGTCAATGTACCATCTTTAACAAATATCCAATCAAAGTGAGCTTGCCTTTGGTATTTGAAATGAATGATGACTGCTAAACCAAATATTTGACAAAGAACCTAGTGTTAAGGGTCAGAAAAACAAAGATTGAGAAAAGGGTAACTCAAGCAAAAAGTTCTCCCTCTATGAAATCACTCATGGATGATGACCTTACATAACCCATATAAGACTATGACACCTCCCTTTAAGTTCACCACAAACCATATCACTTAGTATCTCAGCGTGGTTGAGATACTAGGAAAGAGCGTTGATCTTAAAAACTAGGTTTTAAGAAGGATTCTCAGGAAATATTCTGAAGGGAGTGGGGACTACTTTCCTCAAACTTCAAGGGATGCAAGAGCATAGGTTTCATGGTGAAAGTATAACACAATAGTCACTACTAGGGTTCTCCGAGATCAGGAACGAGGAGTGACAGGAAAGTGACAAATTATTGTCTAACAAACCCCTATGAGAAATGAAATGCATTCTATGGCACATTAAAAAGAAAGTATGGTCAATGTACCATCTTTAACAAATATCCAATCAAAGTGAGCTTGCCTTTGGTATTTGAATGAATGATGACTGCTAAACCAAATATTTGACAAAGAACCTAGTGTTTACCACCAAAATGAAACATTTATCATTGATTCTATATTTGTAATCTAGCCAAATCCAATCAATGACTGAATATTTTATAAATTAATTTTTAAAAGAATAATAATAATGATATTCTTACCCATCCACATACATAGATAACCATAAGAGAATTGTTTTCCTCCTATGATGCATATTCCTAAACAATAACCCCTTAGATGCCTCTCATATATCATGTTTAGCTCTCTCACCTAACCAATTCACTAATCATGTATGATGGTGGTGGTTCAACACAGTTTGAGGTACATTAGCCTTTGTTTCATACAAAGAGTTTACATTTAATGTATTAGGCATGTAAGTAAATATCATGGTTTGAATTTAGATAATGAATCATGATGCTTGGAGACTATGATCATTGCCTTATTTCATCTTGTTGGTCATTAATTCCTTCTACTCAAGTGTAACCATCATGGAGCTTTTCCTTGTCAATGAGGGGAAAAAATAGGAGACCCAAATAGAGATAGTGTGTCCATGTCCTTCCATATTTAACACTCTCCACTCACCCTTTCTCCATTTTATGTGCTTTTGGGTTAGTTGTTGTCAGTTTCTCATATTGGTTCCTTATTTGTCTCATCCTATGAGAAGAAAGGGCTTCGAAAAGCCTAGAGGTTAATGCCACCACAAGAAAGAATAAAAGAGCAAGTGTGAAATGTCAGAATGAAAAATAAAAGGCAAGGATAAAAGGTAGAGTCACAAGCCATGTTAGCTTGAGCTCTAGCCCCTCATATGAAGTCATCACCCCTAGTCCCATGCATATCATAATTATCAAAGTAAAAGGGACTTAAATAACATCCTAACCCCTGTGAGAAATGAACTACCCATACTAAAAAGGGGGTTTCAGAGTAATCAATAAAGGTTGCAAAACAAGCTAACCAAAGAAAAGTAAAAGGCTAGTTAAGGGTCAGAAAAACAAAGATTGGGGAAAGGGTAACTCAAGCAAAAAGTTCTTCCTCTATGAAATCACTCATGGATGACGACCTTACATAACCCATATAATACTATGACACCTCCCTTTAAGTTCACCACAAACCATATCACTTACTACATACACCTATCAATTAAAGGGTCAACCTAGGAATTGTACCTCCCCTTGTGGCCTTTTCTTTCAGTTCCATTTAGGAACACCTAATAGGAATATTTTATGGCCCTCCCATACCTATATTTGGAAAAATACATTAAGTCACGACTTGATGTGAAGCTTGAAGAAGATATCTAATGTGATCTACTTACATGGAATTTACATTAAATATGACTCACTTTTTAGGTTGTGTTGACTATTGTATGCATGTTGGTTGATCTCAATTGATTCCTTCAGCCATGCCTAATCATGATGCATACATGTACATGGTCATTTCAAGGGTATTGATCATGCTTCTCCCACTCTTCATTAATGATGTTTCACACCCTTTTGAAAGGGAATAGACTTGATAATAGACATTGGAGCCTTGATGATGAGCATCGAAGCATGATACTATTTGGCAAATTTCTTCATCCATTCCATCACACATTGGGCCATGGATGTTGGCACCTTGTGATGAGAAATCCTCAGGATAGCATAGTTAGGGCTTTTATTAATTTGATTTCTCTTTCTTTTACATTTTGCTATGATATTTCTTACTAGTTCTCCTTTCCAAATATTATGTTCTTGTCATCAAGATAAATTCCAAACAATGAAGATCACAAACACGAAAGAGGACAAAAAATGTACGCACACAACCAAGAAAATACCCTCTCGTAGGGGAAAAACCCAGAAATTCTTCTTCTCTTCTTTAGAATCAAATCAAATGAAACAATCTAGACCTCTTGACCAAGACATAAAATCGCTCCATTCGCCGAGTCAGTCTTCAACACAAATTCTTCAAATAAAGTCATCTTGAATCTCGACTTCTTCCCTGCAATTCCTTAAATATGTCCTACACCTTCGGCCCCTACAACTTAGTCTTAGATTCCTCGCACATGTGGCAAAAACTTCAGTCATTTTGCTTGACTTGTCTCACATTCCTTCATTTAAGTCTCTTATTTCCTTAGACTTCGCACCTTCTTCTTGACACTTTCAATTGAAAAATGAGTCCTTGCTTCATGGATGGATACAAAAGGTTGAATTCTCCTCTTATTTATAGTCTCTTCAAGGTGAAATAATTCCTTCATGAGGCCGACTAAACGATTGAAGGAGACGACTTGGAGGAGGGATAAGATACAATTTTATTATTAAAAATTGATTTTCTTCCTTAACACAAAAAGCCCAAGAATGGTCTAGAATATAATGACAATGACAATGACTCATGACACAAACCTACAAGCCCTCAATGGAGGCATGACCTAGAAACAAAATTCATATAGCATGAAACCCATCAACCGTTGCGGGAAACAGGTGTACACCTGCGACGGGATCGCGATGAGACCGTTTATGACAGGGGACCATCGCGTATATTAAGGGCTTACTCGCGACGAGGCAAAAAACTTAGGGAATGAGGGTCAAGTTGCAGCATCAGAGAGAATTTGCTTAATCTTCTTACATCAGTGGGAAGACATGAACATGTTTGTTTGACACATGACACAGCAGAGGGACTGAGATGAGGACAATGAAAAATTACTGTTTAACAATCCAAAAAATTAGAGAACAATAAAATAAGCTCTCACACACACATAAGACAAAAAATGTGCTCTGGGAAACCCTTTCCGGAGAAAACCCAGCTGGAAGGTGAGATTGCTTCACTCTCTTTCTCTATCTGGAAATATGGCTATAGGTACAAAGAAGTAATTTTTGTGGCCTGTGGGCTACTACAGTGCATAGATCCTCTGTGTGTGTTATACCTCCTATCTCTCTTGACTATATTTTCTCAACTGTGAAGAAAAATTCTATCGAAAGAATGGAATGCCTCTTCCTCCTAGTGGCCCGGTTATAACACATCCCTATAGTCGACTAGTAGTTAAGTTTGACTATATCAACTCTTAACTAGAGTTACAATATAGACTCTTCTAGATTATTTTACATCACAAACATGCGGCTAGCCCCTTTTTCCATGAATAATGGGGGTTGACGCCTCATCATCCCAAACTATAGTTGTGAAAACATGAAGGTCAAATTCTGAGTGGCATAACTTTTGCATACGAACTCTGATTGATGTGCTTCTTGTGTTGTTGGAAATATTTTTGTGTAGAATAGCATGAAAATGTGTGTCACTAAAGTGACAAAGTTTTACCCCAAAGAAATGTCGTTTGATGCCTCAAAACGCTCCTAGAAGGTTTCAAACCATGTTTTGACAAACTGGGTCCCACTAGTAAAAACGGTCTCCTGAGCTTATTCCTCCACATTTTCCACTCCAAATGCATCGAGATGGATGAAAAAAATATAATGATCCAATCGGAATCATCAGCTACTAGTTCAATTGTTGGCACGTTCAGTATCAAACTTCCAATTTATTTGTTCTTATATTCTAGCATGAAACTTCGGGGTCTTCAACTATCCCGATGTTGCTTAGATCATCACATAATCCAAATACATCTCGACAAAATCTTCCTTCTTCAACTTCTCCAGCAGCACTAAACTCAACCTCAACACTTTCCAAAATATCCAATTTCTTATTCACAACTTCATCAATCACAAATAGCTATCTATAGTGCTTTAGCCTTGTTGTAAATACTAAGAGGGGGGTGAATCAATATTTCTTTGTAATTGTTACTTTTACCAGTTAGATCACTTATATTTAGAACATAAAATGAAGAATAAGAATAAATAATTTTATTAATCTCTTCAATAAATCAAGTACAATATATGTAGGGATCCAACCCTAGATGAAGACACCGATCTCCAATTCCCCAGGCTCCAATCTGTAATGTGCCAAGCACCGACTTGGACTTCCAAGGCTCCAACCTGGTCAATTTTGAGGCACTAGCCTCAAGGGCTCCAACCCTATATCTGGTTCAGGCTTCGACCTGGGTTCTTGAGGACTCTGATCCTCTAGGGCTCTAACCCTATCCTTCAAGGCATCAACCTTGTCCTTTTGATGCTCCAACCCTTAGCTTCAGCTCGTCAAGATATCTTTAGTTGTACTTTAGGACTCCCAATGTCTTCTTCATCAAGCCCTATCAATCTTCAGCAATGCCTTCACTTATTCTTCATGTCATGTCATTAATGACAACCTTATCTTATTAGAAGGTATCACCACTACTCTTCATGTCACCCAAACAAAAACTCCTAGGTTACTCCACGAGGGCTTCAACAAAGCATCTTTTCTCTAAGGGTCTCAACAATCATCTTCTACAAGTCTTCAACAATGCTTCCAAATGTCTTTGATGAGCTGCTTCAAAGGGTATTCAACATCCTCTCCAACTCTACTGTAAAGAACGCCTTCAATATGGTCTTCAAGTCTTCAACAAGGGAATCCAAGAATCTACTTCAAATCCTCATATCTATTAAAAGGATATCTCTAGGTCTGTTCAAAAAGGGTCTCCAAGTCTATTTCAAGCTTAGGCTCAAATCTTCTGCAACAAAGGTTTTTAGGACTGCTACCAATGTTCTATATGATACTTCAAACAATTCTTCAATCTAAACTCACCAAGAGTTGATCTACCACACTCTTACACAAGTGTTAAATATCTAGATGTCTTTTGCTTCTTTTCTAATCCTATGTTGCACACAGGTCCATAGTAAAATACTCACAATTTAAATGCACTTTACTCCATTGTTTAATTGCCAGTGTTGCAGGCCATTAGTCTTCACATGATGTTTCAAGCTCATACAAAAGTCCACAATGCAATGTTCACACTTTATTCTACTTGTTAAATTCCCAGGAAACTTCTCTTCATTTTTCTTTTAATGTTTTGCTTATTTCTTGGACAAGTTCCTGTACCTTTCTTCGTTGGATTACACTATCACATACACAAATTTTGTTCCCTTTTTTCGTTGTTCTGATCCCTTTCTTCACTGAAAATATTCTACCACAACTCCAGTTATAATTCACAAGCCCGAGCCTTTCACTGGGCTATAACCCGAGTCTCCACAGTAAGTTGTCCAAGTAAAAATTGAGTGACTGTCTTCTATAACGCAGGTCCTAGATATCTATCTGTGTAATTCTTCCATAGATGACTTGTCTGAGTTGTAGTGATGAGCCAATAAGAAATTAACCCAACTAGAAATATCAATGTCCTCTTTAAAACAGTCCGAGTTATTATCCCTAAAAGAAATATTCTTTGTTCTCCTCGGTCTCATGTTTTCTTCTATACTTCTCCTATATTCATTGACTGAGATATCTACTTCTAGAGCAAGGAGCACAAACGTGTATATATACCTTTTTATGAGTCAAATTGTTATGCATGAAGGAGATCTGACTGTCATATTTTAGTTGACGACATATCTTTAGAATATTATAACAATTTTTTTTATTTGTCTTCCATGTGATGTATGCATTAAATCTGTTTGCCACATGAAAGATGGACCATATAAAACACCATGAAAAAAGGTTGTGTCTTCCTTGTAAGTGTTGTATCCCATCTTCCATCCATGTCTGCCATGTGAGTGATGTCTAATGCCATGTTGCTACATTATACATTATGTCTACCATGTATGGTCATAGGGAACCATGTTTGTCTACCATTAAACAAAGGCATTTGTTAACAAAGAATTTTTTATATTGTTTCAAAACATATTCAATGCCAAGGATTATGTTTGTTTTAATAATATTTGATAGTTTATATTATGCTTTACATGGAGAGGCTATATGATATGAATGAATAATAGGACATGATAAGAGGTAGGTGGGGATTTTAAGTAGTTTTGAGATGATTAACATTTTATAATATGGTATGGTTACGATAGGGCTTAGGGTAGGACTATGGGATTAATTTATTTAGATATTCATTTATTTATGCTAGGGTGTGAGTTAATATTATATATATCTAATATATATATATATAATATATAGTATAATATATATATATATATATTATATATAATATATTATATATATAATATATATATTATATATATATATTATATATATATATATATATATATATATATATATATAGGGTTTTATTGGTATTTTTAGCAAGGCTGAGGCATCATGAAACTAGGGCTTGTTATCTAGGATTTCTTCATTTTTATTAATTTTCCTAGGGTTGATTTCAACAAAATATTGGATATGATTAGGATTAATGTTTGCTTCAACTATGGTTAGAGAATTATGTAGAGCTAGGATTTCCCTAGTGTTGGGGCAACATCACACATCACAAGAATATTTTCATCCCAATAATGACATCAATGACAACCTTGATTAACAATCTCCCCCTTTTTCATTGATGGCAATATTCTTGTCCTTCCAACATTCTCTCCCCCTTTGACATCACTGGAAAATGGGGTGCCCAAGTACTCCCCCTGCCAAGCTGCTTCTTTTCTTCATCAATAGTAGTTCTTCATAGGTATGTTACTCCCCTTGTCATGGTGCTCTTCCTTCTGGCAATGTGGTCCATGATAGGTGTGTTTACATTTCTTCATGTGATGAACCAACTCCTCGTGCCTGCATAAAATCCTCTAGTTTCTTTAGACAAGAAAGATTTATGCGTTGTGATCAAGTGGAAGAAATCTTCCACAATAGTCCATCGGATAAGTAAGGAATCATGTTCTTCAATGGAGCTACTACGAGAGATGATCTATCAATGGATGATTATCCATGTTACTCATCAAGGATTTCATAGGGCTCATTCACGGATAGCTTCTACAAGAATGCCTAATCATAAACTCCCCCTAAATGTATGCATGGTCTTCCTTTTGGCAGAGTCTCCCCATCAAATACTTGGAATATCAAGGATAGCTTCATCAGGTCAACAACATGTGTTGTTGGCTGGAGTGCTCAAGGGACTTCTGGATTCAATTTGCTTTTGGAGTGTAACTTTCTTCTCTGGCACAGTTCTAGCTTGTGTATGGGACCAATTCAAGTTACAATTACATGCCATATGTCCAATGTTATGACACTTGAAGCACACTATGTTGTTCATCAATAAAAATTCATGACTACTACTTGCAAAATTTGTTCTCGGAGATTGACGGGGACCATCATAATTATCTTTGTGATATGCCCTACAATCTTTTGCCATGTGCCCAAAATTTGTACAAGAATAAAAATAACCAAGAAATATGATTTGGTACTTGGGAGAAGAAGGTTTCCTTGATTTACTTCTAAAGTCTTTTTTCCTTGGGATCCTATGATGATATCCACTGCCTCTTGCATATTTGACACCATCTACATATCTCCTTGGAGTATGATTTCTTCCATAGTTGTCTTGACTCTTCTCCTTTATTTTGCTAGAACTAGAAGCATAAATATTTATTTCTGGCTTTCTCACATCCTTATTATTTGAAGCATTAGTGTTTTCATCATTCTTGCTTGAGGATTCACCTGCATAGCCAAGACCTGATTTATCGAGGGGAGACCTTTGATGACTTAGAATTTCATCTAGGGTTTGAGAACTTTTCAAGTTCTTATTCCATGGGTTAGCTTCCTTTTTAAGAAAGACAAATTCTTCCTTCATTTTCTTGCATTCTTCATCCTTCTTTGATATAATGATCTCCATTTCTTCCTTCAGCTTGGTTGCTTCACATGATTGGGCCTTAAGCGAAGTGATTTCTGATTTTCACTTGGTGATGTCATCATCCTTTTCTTCTAGTTGGCATATCATGGTGTTTCTCTCCTTTTATGCTTCATCAACTTGTCCTTATATGAATGTCAAAGCTTCCATCACCTTCTCAGCTCCTTGCACTTGTTTCCTTGCTTCTTCTAGTTGATATCTACAGGAGGAGACCTCTTCCTTGTATTGACCAATCTCTACTTCAATTTTGTTCAAGATCTTGTACCTTTGTTCAAGGTGTCTTGATAAGGTATATTCTCATTTCTTTGCCTTATCCAATTGATTTGTCATGGATATGACTTCTTCATGATGCTTTCTCATGTTTTGATGAAATTCTTCCTTAATCTTGGTGAGCTCCTCATCTCTTTCTTGTACTTGAAGCTTGACAAGGTCAACTTCCTTCATTGTCTTGTCTTAGTCACCAACTTGCGCTTTCTTCTTCAGTTCCTCATTTTCCTTTTTCAAATTTTTAATCTCTTCCATGGTAGCCATAAGTTTAGTGAGGAGATCTTCTTCAAAATATTTTCATTCTCTTCATCTTCTAGGTCTTCTTTAGCCTTGATGTTATCACTCTTATCTTCACCTTCCTTGATGAGCTCTGGATTTCCTTCTTTTTTTCCATCATTTTCATTGCTCCTTTTGAGTGAAGATCATGAATTTTATCCCATATTCCTTTTGCTGACGAACATTTTTCAAATTGGCCTTCTTAGAATCTGGTAGCACATTCAAGATTGCTTTCATTTCTCTTCTATTATGTTCCTTGGATTCTCCATCCTTCATGCTATCAATAATCACCGATTTCCATACTTCAATGCCTTGAGTCTTTAAGAAATTCCTCATTCTTGCCTCCCATATATCAAAGTTTCCATTTAACAGTGGAGCCTTCACAAATTGATTGACTTCAATTTCAATGGTTGAAGGAGACACATCTTTAGGAGGATTGGAGACTTTCTTCCTTGGCTTTGCCATTTGTGTTCTAATGATCAACCTTCAAGATGTTAGGCTTTGAGTGAAGGTATTGGCTTTGAAACCAATTGTTGGAAATACTGAGAGGGGGGTGAATCGGTATGTCTTTGCAATTGTTACTTTTACCAGTTATATCACTTATATTTAGAACACAAAATGAACAATAAGAATAAATGTTTTTATTAATTTCTTCAATAAATCAAGTACAATATATGTAGGGCTCCAACCCTAGATGAAGACACCAATCTTCAATTCCCCAGGCTCCAACCTGTAATGTGCCAAGCACCGAGTTAGACTTCCAATGCTCCAACCTAGTCAATTTTCAGGTACCAACCTTAAGGGCTCCAACCCTATATCTGGTTCAGGCATCGACCTAGGTTCTTGAGGACTCCAATCCTCTAGGGATCCAACCCTATCCTTCAAGGCACCAACCTTGTCTTTTCGAGGCTCCAACCTCTTGGGCTTAAACCCTTAGCTTCAGTTCGTCAAGATATCTTTAGTTGTACTTCATGGCTCCCAATGTCTTCTTCACCGAGCCCTGACAATCTTTAGCAATGCCTTGACTTAGTCTTCACATCATGTCATCAATGATAACCTTATCTTCTTAGAATGTATCACCATTTCTCTTCATGTCACCCAAACAAAAACTCCTAGGTTACTCCATGAGGGCTTCAACAAAGCATCATGTCTCCAAGGGTCTCAACAATCAGCTTCTAGAAGTCTTCAAAAATGCTTCCAGATGTCTTCAATGAGTTGCCTCAAAGGGTATTCAACATCCTCTCCAACTCTACTCTAAAGAACACCTTCAACATAGTCTTCAAGTCTTCAACAAGGGAATCCAAGAATCTACTTCAAATCCTCATATTTGTTAAAAGGATATCTCCAGGTCTGTTCAAAAAGGGTCTCCAAGTCTATTTCAAGCTTAGGCTCAAATCTGCTGCAGCAAAGGTTTTTAGGACTGCTACCAATGTTCTACAGGATACTTCAAAGAATTCTTCAATCTAAACTCACCAGGATATGATATACCACGGTCTTACACAAGTGTTAAATAGCTAGATGTCTTTTGCTTCTTTTCTAATCCTATGTTGCACACAGGTCCACAGTAAAATACTCACAATTTAAATGCACTTTACTCCATTGTTTAATTTCCAGCACTGTAGGCCATCAGTCTTCACGTGATGTTTCAAGCTCATACAAAAGTCCACAATGCAATGCTCACACTTTATTCTACTTGTTAAATTCCCAGGAAACTTCTCTGCATTTTTCTTTTAATGTTTTGGTTATTTCTTGGATAAGTTCTTGTACCTTTCTTTGTTGGATTACACTATCACATACACAAATTTTGTTCCCTTTTTTTGTTGTTCTGATCCCTTTCTTCACAGAAAATATTCTACCACAACTCTAATTATAATTCAAAAGTTTGAGGCTTTCACTGGGTTATAACCCGAGTCTCCACAGTAAGTTGTCTAAGTAAAAATTGAGTGGTTGTCTTCTATAACGCAGGTTTGAGATATCTATCTGTGTAATTCTTTCATAGATGACTTGTCTGAGTTGTAGTGATGAGCCAATCATAAATTAACCCAACTAGAAATCTCAACGTCCTCTTTAAAATAGTCTGAGTTATTATGCCTAGAAGAAATATTCTTTGTTCTCCTCAGCCTCCTGTTTTCTTCTATACTTCTCCTATATCGTTGATCGAGATATCTACTTTTAGAGTGAGGAGCACAAACGTGTATATATACCTTTTTTATGATTCGAATTATTATGCATTAAGGAGAGCCAACAATCATATTTTAGTCGACGACATATCTTTAGGATATTATAACAAATTTTTTTGCTTGTTTGCCATGTGATGTATGCATTAAATCTATTTTCCATGTGAAAGATGGACCATATAAAACACCATTCAAAAAGGCTTTGTCTGCCATGTAAGTGTTGCATCCCATCTTCCATCCATGTTTTCCATGTCAGTGATGTCTAACACCATGTTGATGCATTATACATTATGTCTACCATGTATGATCATAGGGAACCATGTTTGTCTAGCATTAAACAAACCTTAGAAGGCTAGCATGGCCTCCTCTAAGGCAGTCTGGTTGCAAAATCTCTTTAGTGAGATGTTTGGATTTACATTGGATACCATCGTGATCCTATGTGACAACCAAAGTGGGATTCATTTGTCAGAGAATCCCGTATTTCATGATCGCTCCAAGCATATCGATATCAGGTACCACTATATTCGAAATATGGTGCATTGGGGAGCTATAAGGCTCCAACATATTGGTACAGATGAACAGGTCACCAACATTCTGACAAAGCCCCTAGGAAAGGTCAAATTTTTGACTTTCTGATAATGACTTGGTGTCGTTCAAAAACCCTCTGATGAGGTCCCTGTATGATGTATTGAGCTCTGGGAGATCCATGGGGGTGTGGGGTACTTCTTGGAGCGACATATGAAGAACAGGGGAAAAGAATCAAAACTTTCCTTGTGACACCCCATGACGATTATGTAGCAGGACGATTTGTTCTCCTGTGAGGTCTGGATGATGTGTTCTCCATGACGATTGTGTAGCAGGATGATTAGTTCTCCTGTGAGGTCTAGATGATGTGTTCTCTATGAAGATAGGATGATTTGTTCTCCTATGAGGTCTAGATGATGTGTTCTCCATCACGATTATGTAGCAGGATGATTATTTCTCTTGTGATTTCTGGATGATGTGTTCTCCATCACGATTATGTAGCAGGATGGTTAGTTCTCCTGTGAGGTCTGGATGATGTGTTCTCCATGAAGATTATGTAGCAGGATGATTTGTTCTCCTGTGAGGTCTGGATGATGTTTTCTCCATGAAGATTATGTAGCAGGATGATTAGTTCTCCTGTGAGGTCTGGATGATGTGTTCATGATGACGATTATTCAGTATGATGATTATTTCTCCTGTGAGGACAGGATTGATTAGTTCTCTTGTTGAGACATCCTACCCATGCAGTCGGGGACTCATGGGAAGTACCTCTCATCTGATCAATGAGCAGGGAAATGAGGATAGGGTCCATAGTAGTACCGATGGACGCATCGTTGTATCTACTGTACTCCCTATGCTAGGATGACCTTCATTGATTTGGGATCAATGATATTGGTCTGGGACCTGTGGTAGGAGTTGTAACCACTATGACACTGACTTCGAGTCGGTTGAGAACTAGTCTAGGACCAGTGGTACACACTCTGAGACTGACTTTGAGTTAGTGAAGGATGATACTTGTCTAGGACCAGTGGTACACACTCTGAGACTCACTTTAAGTTAGTGGAGGATGGCATGATACATCCTCCATCATTTCTTCCTCTTCATAATTCGGACAAAGAAGAGCATACAGAATAGAGCAGAGCAGAGCAGGGGTCAAGTTGTACAGGGCAGCGCATTTGATGGATGAATAGTAGCGACCGATAAACGAATTGCAGATGGAGTTCTCCCTAGTTGAGAGGGAGTGTTAAAATTCGCAACTAGGGCCAAACTCCATGTGGGTCATCTTATTCATGGCTGATAATATTTTTATTAGATTCCTCTCGTCAAGAGGTGTAGGATTGATCTAAAGAGCATCCGATTCCGATAAGTATTTATGGAGATATGAATTTATTTTGATTATGGAATAATTATCAAGCCGACCAGCAACTCATGTAGGCTCAGAAGCCCAACAGTCGCATCTATTCAATCACCAACAGTTGTGTATAAATACAGGAGGTCTTTTCCTCATTTGTACTCACTCATCTCATCACATCTCTCTCTCTCTCTCTCTCTCTCTCTCTCTCTCCTACGCAGAAAAGAGGGTCTTCTCCTACTGCGCAGAAAGAGACTCTTCTCTCACACATGTGGAAGTAAGGACGCAGATTTAGGGCTGCAACTGCAGAACCAGAGTTTGACTAGAGTTGACCATTAGTCTGCCTCTCAGAACTACATTGTAGCTGAATCTAGATCTCCTCTGAAGGCTGCATTTTTTGGTGAAGGAATCAAGCCAATCCGGCGATCAGTTTGCAAGATATTGTTTGCCCTGGTTTGGCTGATCTAGGGTTTGTTGCTGCTAAGGTAAATTGGATTTATGTATTATTTCTCTCTGTTGAATTATTAAAGACAAAGCAAGATTTGATCAAAGGGTTTCCCCACATTGGGGTTTGTCCCTGGCTAGCCGCCACATCTTGTGTCTCTTGTCTTGGCTTGTTTTCTATCGATCGTTTAATTTTCTATGTGCACTTTACTTTATGTACATGTGATTGCTAATTTGTGGATAATAATAAGAAAGATAAGTAAACTGCTCTAAGCATAGAACATACCATTAATTAACACTATTACGAAGGGTTAGAAGACGTCGTGATGAGTTGTGGTCTTAGAAGCATCGAGGGAAATAACCCAGGCTTGAAGCCAGGAGCGGCACATGAAAGAAATGCACAGCCATTTTGAAGTCTAGACCAGGCTGCAAAACCCCAAAATCCCCTCAGCCGCAGATAGGAAAAACAACAAATTCCAGCCTTAGGGTCTGGTTTTGTGCAGATTCTGAATTTATTAGATGGGGTTGAGGAAAAGGGGAAGACAGCGAAGGGGGGACTGAAGCAAGGGAAGGAAGAAGATCTGGGAGGGGCAAAGGAAAGTGTTATGAATATAATTCATAACAAATAAATAAAATAAATAAATGGAAATATTAAATAATCAAAAATTGATTAGGTTAAATAGCCATTAAGCTAAGTGAAAAATGCATGCCTAAAAGACATGCCTAATCACGAAAGGTCACCTGCTGAGGTATAAAAGCAAGGGTCCTCATTGTAAAAATTCATCATCTTATATATTTTATATATAAAAAAATTATTATTTTTAAATACTTGTGTGTATTTTTACATTGAAGTCCTCAAGCTATCAGTTTTCTCGCTTCAGCCATAATTTTTATGCTACAGTGGTATCAGAGCCATGACACACGATATAATCATGTGAGCCTTTGAACGTAGTTCTCCGCACAATGTGCCATTATGTTCACATCTTGATTACATTGAACAGTTTAGTATTCAAGAAGCATTTCAGAGTTTAGAAAAATCATGTGCAGAAGTTAAAGTATGTATAAAGGAAATCAATAATAAGGAAGATGATAGTGAAAGTGAGGGAACAGAACAAGGTGAAGCAGGAGAAGAAGATGTTTACCAGAATAATGATAATCAAAATGAAGATGTAATAAATGATAGATTTGATGAAGATAAAGATGATAATCATTTGCAGAGTTGTTTTCTCCTTCCAAATGTTGATCGGTCTTCTATTGAGAATAATGATCTTGTCAAATCTGTAAAATTGTCCTATGTTTCCATTGAGGGGGGTGATAAAGTGGAGAAGGTTGGGACTGAATTTGGAGGTTTAGAAGAAAAAACTACGTCTCAAATTAGCGATGCTTTCACAATTGAGATTGGAACAAAGAATGTCCCCACTAGAGAAAGTATTTATGGCTCGGTCGAATTCACCCAGTCTGGTGAGATAGATAAAAATGTTGGATGTTGGAAACCCTTTCAAAGTAGCCAGCCAAGTGAAGTGATTCAGAACAAGGCTTCTGCAACATGCCAAACTGGGAAAGACAAGAATGATTTGTCTGCAACATGCCAAATCATCCCAGCAGAATATTTAACCCTTATGCCCTCCAAATCAGACGAATACAAAAAATTGGGCAGTTATGCCATGATTGGCCTTCCTGCAAGATATGGCAGATTCATTGAAGATGGCCAAACTAAAACCCGATATTCCATTGTCATTGTTGGGGCCAATTTTGGATGTGGAGCATCCAGAGAGCATGCCCCTGTGGCTCTTGGGACAGGGGGAGTGAAGGCTGTAGTGGCGGAGTGCTATGCCAGAATATTTTTCAGGAACTTAATGGCCACCAATGAGATCTATCCACTGGAGAGCGAGTGTCGGGTTTGCGACGAATGTAAAACTGGTGATGCTGTCACTGTGGAGATTGAGGGAAATAATCTTATCAATCACACCACTGGAAAGGAGTATGTATTGAATCCTATCGGTGATGTCGGGCCTATGATCAATGCTGGCAGGATATATGAATACACTGCACAAACACTACACAGTGAATGTTGTGCAGCCCCGTGCTCCCTTGTTCAAATAGTCGACAAACTGTCCACGCAAACATTCAGGGACCTTATTTACTACAACGGAGCATTCTACACATACAGTTTCGGAAATGAGATGAGAGGGTTGGGTGGTATCGTGTCTTTCACCATTCCCTTAGAGGAGGGAAGCGGTACTTCAGTTATAACCATTCCCATTCATTTTACGCCATTCCCTGAAATTGTATGGAATTGGAACTACCTCCAAAATCAGTCTACCCTGTCTTCGCCACAAATGATCACTTGTGACTCGCCTCTACTACTAATCGCAGAAAAAATGAGACGTAGAGAACTAGAAATTATTATGTGGGAGTTTATAAATGAGCAGGGCGGCTCCAATCTTGACTTGACGCACCGTGCCTCACACACTTCCACCCGACAGTCCAACCCATCATTGATGGCTATCACGTTGCCCCACACTGGTCCGTTTCTATGGCCGGCTCCCACTTCGTGCACCCTTCCTCATTGTTTTCCCCACGTCAGTTGAACATCGATCAACTGTGTCAATACCCTATCCACGCCATCGTGCTAGCCCTGACCTCGTCTGTTCTATCACTGCGAGTGGACCATTTTGGACCGTTGTGTCATCAACATCCAGTCAACATGATTACATACAAATTCAATACGTTGTAATGGTCGAATGGCTATACAGATATGAGTTACTCGGTTAAACCATAGTTAATAGTTACATAATATACAGTTTCCCAGCAATATAGCTTTGAGGACAAAGCTTCTGAAGGAAGGGACTATGTTATGAATATAATTCATAACAAATAAATAAAATAAATAAATGTAAACATTAAATAATCAAAAATTGATTAGGTAAAATAGCCATTAAGTTAAGTGAAAAAGTCATGTCTAAAAGACATGCCTAATCATGAAAGGTCACCTGCTGAGATATAAAAGCAAGGGTCCTCATTGTAAACATTCATCATCTTATACATTTTATATATAAATAAATTATTATTTTTAAATGCTACAGCCATAATTTTAATGCTACAGAAAGAAGCGAATATGGACAAGCAAAAGGAAGACCAAAAGAAGGAAGAGGACTCACCCAGGAAGAAAGGAGCACAAGAAAACTCCAAGTAGAATCACCAGATGTGGAAGCGACCACTCAGGGCAGGGAGGAAGGGACATGGCAGAGGCAGATGAGGGAGAAGAGGAAAAAGCCCAAAATAATTAAGAGGAAAGAATCGGTTGCAAACCTGATTCTGGGAATGAATGTGTCAATAGACGAAGCCATGGAAGTCGCGGATCTAACGCTGGTTGGAAGCGAAAGAGGGAAAAAGCACTCAGCTAACTTCATTTAGGAGTGGGCTTCCCATCACTAGAAAGAAGCCCCGGACTCAGGCTTTCAAGTCTTAACACTCGCAAAGGGATGTTTTATGGTAAAATTTGCGAAAAAAATAAGCAGTGGACTGGGTATTGGAAATAAATTGAGCATTTGGGAGGAACCCGATCCTAATCAAATGATTGAGCCCTTTGTTTGACGCCCAGGGGGAATGAGTCGATGAGCTACCAATTTGGGTCTGCTTGCAAGGGCTCCCGTCATTTCTCTAGGTTGAATCAGTCTTTAGGTCTATCGGGAATCACCTGGGGAAATACATGGAAATTGGCATGTCCTTCTTACAAACCAGAGACCTAGGAATGGCTCACATCTTGCTAAGCCTCACCCCTCGGGCAGGATTGGCAGAAGAAATCCAACTACAATACAAAGAGTTCAAATATCTACAACAACTTGACTACGAGCACCTGCCATTTCGTTGCCATAGGTGTCACATTTATGGACACTTGGAAAAAGAATGCTTGATGGCACTCAGACATCGAGGGAAGAAAAAGAAGGTCGAGACAGGGGGATCAGCAGTGGAAACTCAAAAAAAAAAAAACCCTGGAGGGACAAGGGGGAAGATCTGATGAACAGAGACGGTCCCCAGAAGGATCCAAACGGAAATACAGAAGAGTAGCAGAAGCCCATCCAGGAGCACCAATCACCCTACCAGCTCGAAGGGAATGCAAAGAGCCAGGATTCTCTAGCTGACACAGAAGAAAGTCACTCAATCAAAAAAGAGGGTATGGGTCTAGCTTTAAACCTACCTTTTGTTACTCTTGTAATTTCTTTAAATATAGTTGAATATGTGTCTGGTCCCTCCAGGCAACAAAACATTGTTACTCCTATTCTAAGCTTAGATAATATGCAAGTTGAGAGTATAATCACCTCCATTCCCAATTTAGTTCTGAACCATGAATATGCCTTAACCAATGTTGCCCTTCATAGAGACGAAACCCTCACTGCATCCAATCCTTATAACCTCAGGCCTCGAGAGAGAAAAATTCCCTGATGGGGAGTGTTGGGGGTAGTCAGGGGAATTGACAAGCAATCCTCTTGTCCAGGAGACTAAAAGACAAGACAGAGAAAAACAAACATGTCCAAGGCTCAGCTAAGAGCCAAGCTAGATATCGCAGATGGCAAGAAAATGTCTATTTCTAGGGCACTTAGAGCAGAAAAACCCCCTGTTGAGGTCAATCAATGATCATTCTCTCCTGGAATTGCAAAGGTTTAGCCAGCAACCCTAAAAATTTGGCCTTAAAAGAAGTAATCCAGACCTACAATCCAGATATACTCTTCCTTCAAGAAACTTTGGGAGCAGGCGAAGAAGTCTCAAAATCACTGTCAAATATTCTTCCAGGTTGGATCATCCAAGTATTGGATGCCAAAGGTCATTCTGGGGGCCTAGCCATGGCATTTAAGCAAGGGAAATTCAAAGCCCTAAATTCCTGAGGGATGGACCAAGTAATGGGGATGGAAGTCTACTCCCACTACACCACTCTGTTGATAGTAAACATTTATGGGTTCTTCCAAGGAAGAGCCCTCTTCTGGAAGACCCTCCTCTCCAAATCCATACTAAATAACCCGAACCTAGTCATCGGGGGAGATTTAAACTTCTCCATATGCTCCTCCGAAACTTTGGGCCCCTTAGCCAGAGAAGACCAGCTATCAAATTTTTTCACTAATCTATTCAGAGAAAACAAATTGCTAGATGTTAACTTGATGAAGGTTAGACCTACCTGGAGAAATAGGAGAATTTGGGATGGTCATGTTGCAAAAAGACTGGACCATTTCCTCCTCCGGGTGAAAGCAGTAGCAAAGATCCCAACCTTTTGTCAATGGGTGGGTGAAGGGGGAATCTCGGATCATATGCCAGTCTTGCTAGAATTATCCAAGCCCCCCAAAAAACTAGTAGTCCCCTTCAAATTCAATCCTCCCTGGCTTCAAGAGGACTCTTTCAACTCTCTCTTTAAGTCCACTTGGAGACCTGCAAGGGCCAAAGACTCTGATGATAAATCTTTCCTCTTCATGGAGAATCTGAAACGCCTTAAAAAAGCCACGGTGAGTTGGGCCAAGGAAAAGAAACTAAAAGAAGATGAAGATCTCATCAAAATAGGCAGGAATCTCCAATGGATTGAAAGCCCTGAAGCCAATGGCTATGAAACTCATGAAAAAAGGGAAAGAATCATGCAGCAGGAATCCCAAAGGAATAAAATCCTCTTAGCAAGAGAAGAACAATGGCGAATGAAAAGCAAAGCCATTTGGCTAAGGGCAAGGGATGAGAACACCAAATTCTTTCAAAACTATGCCAGAGGAAGGAAGAACATGAATACCATCTGGAACCTGAAAGAAGAGGGAGGAAGAGAGGCCTGATCCTTCGACGACCTATCCCAGATGGGTACAAGACATTTTCAAAACCTAATCACAGCCCCGACCATAATTTCCTTGGCGGAAGTAATCCAAACAGCCCAGACGTTTCCTCATTATGTGGAAGAAGAGGACTCACTAGAACTAATGGGAGAAGTCATCAAGGGGGAGGTGGTAGGAATCATAAAAGCAATGCCAAAGGATAAAATCCCAAGCCCAGATGGATGGAAAGTGGAGATGTTCTAGCAATTCTTTGAGCAATTAGGGTAAGACCTTACCAAAGTTGTTGAAGAATCTAGAAGAAAAGGGGTAATCTATCCTCCCTTCAACTCAACCTTCATAGCCCTGATTCTGAAAAAAGAAGACCCTTCCTCTTTTGAGGACTTCCGACCAATCTCCCTCTGTAATTGTATCTATAAAATCATAGCAAAGGTGATAGCCCTCCAGGTTAAACCAATTCTATCCAGGCACATGTCAAAAGAACATTTCGACTTTCTAAATGGGAGGCAGATCCATGAAGCTATTGGAGTAGCCCAGGAAACCATTCACAATATCATCCAGAAAAAAATTAAAGGAGCAGTAGTGAAAATAGATCTCTCCAAATCCTTTGAAAGGGTAAGTTGGATGTACAATCGAATGCGTCTCATGCACCTGGGGTTTCAAATTAACTTCATAAACTGGGTAATGGGATGTTTAACCAGTGTAAGCTTTGTATTACTCATCAACAGAGCAGCCTCCTCATTTTTTCAAAGCTAGAGAGGATTGTGACAAGGATGCCCCCTCTCTCCCCTCCTCTTCCTTCTGGCGGCAGAAGGCCTCAGCCAGTTGCTCCTAGATGCCCGAAGGAAAGGGAATATCCAAGGGCTAGAAGTGGCAGTCAACCTAAAAATAACCCACCTCATGTTCATGGATAACATCCTACTATTCACTAATGGAAGAAGATCTAAAACACAGGAATTAAAAAGGATATTAAATCTATTCTTAAAGGCAGCAGGCTTACAAGTTAACAAAGATAAATCACAGTTATTGCTGGAAGGTTTCAACAAGTAGGAAGTAAACTGAATCAAAGAAGATTTGCCTTTCAAAGATAGGAGGCTTCAAGACTGCTTCAAATACCTAGGGTTCTTCCTAAAGCCCTACTCATACAAGAAGCAGGATTGGCACTGGATGATTACAAAAATTGAATCAAGGATCACCCACTGGAGTTTCAAATGGCTATCTAGAGCTGGAAGACTGACCCTTATTAAATCAGTCCTTCTTGCTATACATGTTTACTCAGCTGCCTTAACTTGGGTCCCGAAAGGGATTCTAGAAAAAATCAGAAGAGTTTGTAGCAAATTCTTATGGGCAGGCTCAAAGGAAGACTCGATACTCTGATGGGTGGCCTGGGAGAAGGTGGCAAGGCCAAAGGATTGGGGCGGGTGGGGAATAAAATATTTAACTGCCTTTGAACCATCGCTAGCAACAAAGCTGGAATGGAGGCTTATCAAAGTGAAGAACCTCTAAACGATGGTGGTCAAAAGAAAATACATTAATCCAATGTCGTTGGAAGATTGGATCAGAAGCCCAACTAAAAAGAAAGGCAGTGCCTCTGTGGTGTGGAAAGCAACATTAGATGGCTTTAAGATTATTGAACAAGGCATATCCTGGCATGTAGGAAATGGAGAACATGTCTGAATAGGGAAGGATGCTTTAGTTGGATGCAATGAAGATTTCATCCTATCCCCGGGCCTCATCAACCATCTCAGTACAAGAGGCATTCATAATCTTAGTCAGATTGAGAACCATGGCCACTCCTCCATCTGGGGTCAAGCTTGGCTTACAGGATCGGACCTAAACCTCAACCATCAATGGAGAGGGGAATGGATCACCTTCACCATAGAGTTGTCTCAATCAAATGTCTGAGTAAGAAATAGACAAGATCAATTAGTATGGGTTCATGCAGACTCAGGAAAATACTCCCCAAAACAAGGATACAAGTACCTAATGATAAAGAAAGGCTAGGGAAATCAAGATTGGTGGGAAACCTCAATCTGGAAACTGCAATGCCCAACAAAATCCTGATTGTTCTTCTGGTGCATCCTAAAGGAGAAGGTGCCAACCTGGGACATCCTTCAGAAAAGATATAAGTCGGGTCCAGGGAGATGTGCCCTATGAAAAATTGCCTCTGAGTCAATTTATCACCTCTTTATAGATTTTTCCTTCTCCAAAGCAGTCTGGCAAGCTGTCGGGGAACTGATCCACAAAAGAGTCTCATGGAATGGGTGGACAATCGCTAAAGCCTGGAAATATTGGTGGCACTAATACCCTGAAGAAAATCAAAGGAACCTTCCCCTAATCATATCTTGGGGGTTATGGCTCGCAAAGGAAGACTCGATACTCCCATGGGTGGCGTGAGAGAAGGTGGCAAGGCCAAAGGATTGGGTCGGATGGGGAATAAAATATTTAACTGCCTTTGGACCATCGCTAGAAACAAAGATGGGATGGAAGCTTATCAAAATGAAGAACCTCTAAACTATGGTGGTCAAACGAAAATACATTGATCCAATGTCGTTGGAAGATTGGATCAGAAGCCCAACTAAAAAGAAAGGCAGTTCCTCTATGGTGTGGAAAGAAACATTAGATGGCTTTAAGATTATTGAACAAGGCCTATCCTGGCATGTAGGAAATGGAGAACATGTCCGAATAGGGAAGGATCCTTGGGTTGGATGCAACAAAGATTTCATCCTATCCCTGGGCCTCATCAACCATCTCAATACACGAGGCATTCATAATCTTAGTCATATTGAGAACCATGGCCACTCCTCCATTTGAGGTCAAGCCTGGCTCACAGGATCGGACCTAAACCTCAACCATCAATGGAGAGAGGAATGGATCACCTTCACCATAGAGCTATCTTGATCAAATCTGAGTAAGAAATAAACCAGATCAATTAGTATGGGCTCATGCAGACTCAGGAAAATACTCCCCAAAACAAGGATACAAGTACCTAATGACGAAGAAAGGCTGGGGAAATCAAGATTGGTGGAAAACCTCAATCTGGAAACTGCAATGCCCAACAAAAGCCCGATTGTTCTTCTGGTGCATCCTAAAGGAGAAGGTGCCAACCTGGGACATCCTTCAAAAAAGATATAAGTCAGGTCCAGGGAGATGTGCCCTATGCAAAATTGCCTCCGAGTCAATTTATCACCTCTTTATAGATTTCTCCTTCTCCAAAGCAGTCTAGCAAGTTGTTGGGGAATTGATCCACAAAAGAGTCTCATGGAATGGGTGGACTATCGCTAAGCCTGGAAATCTTGGTGGCACTAATACCCTGAAGAAAATCAAAGGAACCTTCCCCTAATAATCTTTTGGGGGTTATGGCTCGCAAGGAATAAAAGTATCTTTCAAGATCAAACCCCCTCGGTGGGGAGCACAGCTGTCGGAAGTGGATCTATCTTCACAAGCATTCCTGAGCCCGCCCAGGAGGATTTACCCCGCTCGGTTAAAGAAGAGTGTATTAAGGAAGGTGTTCCCTGCGAATATTTTGATGGGGCCTCCAGCCAAAACAACAAATGTGGTTATCCACCTACAACCTCATAAATGCCTCAAAGCCTCAGTGGGTATAGGGACCGAATCTAACAACTTCGCAAAGCTGGCAGCCTTAAAACTCCTTCTTTGTTGGCTTACCCATTTGGGCATATCCATGATTCAGATCTTCAAGGACTCTCTGAATATTTTCAAATGGTTCAATGGAACAAGCATATGTCAGAATTTCATACTATCTCCATTATTAGAAGAGACCTTGCATTTAAAATCTTATTTTAATAACATTTCTCTATGTCACATATACAGGGAACGCAATGATTCTGCAGACCAGCTTTCTAAAGCGGGTTTGCAACAAGATCTGGGTAATTGGAGGATAGAGGGCTCTGAGATGGATGAGATTTGTGTGTCAGATCTTCCACCATATACTCAAATTCAATCTCTCTAAGTCCACAGCTTAGATTTAGGCTCAGGTACTTTCCTTTGTTCAGATTTTTTTTCTTCAATTCAAACCAACAGTTACTTGCACTTTTTAACTCCATAACAATCTAAAACTTTCATACAATTTTCAACTGACTCATTCCTATTTGGGTTGTTTAACTTTCTGAGGAGACCTGAGAATGATTCAGCCCCATCAGTTTATGTTCTAGCTGAAAACAGAGACCAATGATGCAGTTTTGATGCTCATGAAACTGATCAATCGGGGTTGTTTTCCTCTCTCAGGAAGCCTTGGTTTCAAAATTGATTAGTGACTCAGAAACAGATAATCGATATGGAAAAAGGTGTATCCCTCAAGCAACAACTCAGCAACTCTATGATTAAAAATCATATAGTCATTTGAATGCCTAAAAGCATATACAATGTAACTTTTGGTCTTTGCAATGAAAAGTTCGATTTTTTTCTCGAAAAAAAATAAAAAAAATTTACATACCTTTGTCTTTAATGTTTCATTGAGCTTGTTTATCTCCTTACAAACTGAAGGCATAATGTTAGATTACTAAAACATAAAGAGTAACAACAATACTCACTTGAATTTGGCAAGGATTTCAAATAGGTATGCTTTCTTTTGACTGTAGTAGAAGCTTCTAGGGTGCTAAGTCAACTATTTTCAAGATGACAGATCGGTTCCTTGAGATTTGATCACAAAACTATTTTGTACAGTAGCTCTATTACTTTTCCATAGAATGTTTTTATGATTCTTTTTCAAGATGCCGCAATTTTTCTACTAGCTTTGGGTATTATATGTCTACATTGTTGATCCTTTGGATAGGGCTTCATTAATCCTTGAAGTAGACTTCTAATATGCTTTACCAAATAAAGATTCTTAATTTTCTTCAAGGTCAACATTTTATGTCATTGGAAGGTTTTGGCCTTCCTACTTAAATGAGCACAGGTCTTTTTCCTTCTTCACGGGAGTCTTTATTCATTCAACGATTATAGTGATTATGGTTTTCATAACAAACCTGCAATGCCTCTAAACAAATTGATCATGGTTCTTTTGACAAGTAGATACTTTGTTCGATATGGAGACTTCTTTTAGTCCACAAAGGATATTCTAATCTTGTGATTCGGCCACCTCTGCAACAATACACAGAATCTTTGTAACTTGAGGTAAATTTAGACTCTTAATTCCATACACAAAACTTTGCCTTTTGTTTTATGGATCTCGACCTTGACTAGGCTTATAGCCTAGTTATTTGGATCTCCAAAAAACTACTCGGATCCTCTCATTGTTATGGTTTTCAAGTTAGCGCCCCTAATCAACTAGTTTTGCAACCTAATTGTAGATATATAGTCTTATGATCCTGCCGATAAATGTGCCATATCAATTTAGTTCTCCTTCTAGATGGGTCGGCCTTCAAAGGTAGATTTGAAACCCTTTTCCCTTAGCACAGAAGTGATCTTCTATCTGCCTTGTTCCATTGACCTTAGCTCTAAAACCATGTTGAGAAATCCTTAGGGAAACATCGTTAGGGTTTTTATTAATTTGAACTCTTTCTTTGACATTTTCCTGTGATATTTCTCATTATTTCTCCTTTCCAAATATTATGTTCTTATCATCAAGATAAATTTCAAACAATGAAGATCACAAACACCAAAGAGGACACAAGATGTAGGCACTCAGACAGGGAAAAACCTTGTTGGCCAATAATTGTCATTGATGAAATATACTTGATGAGCTCTCCTAATGAATGTCACCATGAAGCCTTAATCCTTGATGAGGCCTTGTTATTCCTAATAAAATCCATTATGTCTTGCACTAATTTTAAGACCAGTCACATTAAAAAATATTTTTCATCATCCTAGAGACATACTTTCATAGTGATAGTGAACCTTATACCATATGAAAGAGGAATATTTTCTCTTTCCAATGAACCCTTACACGCCTTAAAATTCCCAACGTTTAGGGAGAACAATAATTTTTAAGTTAGAAAAGAATAATCTAGTTTTTGAGCTGACCTTAACTAAGCCTACTCATGTTGGCCTACCTTAAGACATGTCTCTTCGGTTTTTCATTGAAAAGGCACTATATATAGAAGATCTTCGACCTCTCTTTGCACTCATCCATCTGAAATATAACACAGAGACAAAACAGAGTAGTTCACATCTTGTGAACTCAGATAGAAGAGACATTTTACATTTTCGAACTGTGGGAATAAACTCAGACAAGAAGCAGCTCTCTGTTTTCAGGCTGCATTTTCAGAGTAGGGCAACAAAGCATTTGTGGGTGCACATTTATCTCATTTTTTTACTGCAATCATTTTGGGTCTATGTCAGCATTATACGTTCGGGCTATTGTGTGACATGGCATAGATCTGTGCTTCCAGATCTCGGGCTATACATAGCGTCAAGGGCATAATGCTCGGGCTATCTACAGCAACAAATCATGGGACAATGACAAATCTTGGCCTTATTACATTGAAGGATTAAGGCATCTACCTCGAACTGTGGTACATATTGCAGAAAGTTTTCAAGCCTATTACAGTGACTAAATCTTGGGTTTGTACCCCTCCCTTGGACTATGGCATGGTGTAGGACTTTGGAACTACACCTTATTCCAGACCTTGGACAGTTCTATACCCCCAAGATGGGTAGATCACCTAGATTGTTCTTGCACCTTCGAACCAAGACAAGGTTAGCTCGGATTGTGGAAAATTGTAACCTTCAGACTGTGGCATACATTGGAGCCTTCACACTGTAGCATAAGCCTTCAAACTATGGGAGATCTTTCCACCATGTGAATCAACCACAGTGACAAAGTTGACAGAGGATATGATAACATATGAACAATGAATAAGAACATTTGATGGATAGATAGTGACAAAGCATCGATAGAGTAAATCAAGGAAAAGTGCACAGTGAAGCAAAAATGATTTTGGGAGTGGTGAAGACAGTGAAGAATATGCCAAGAACATTCAAGTAAGTACCTTACACATTCTCTATTAAAACAACAGGATTGGTGTCCTTAGTGTTTGAGCTCCTAAACGCAAGGTTGGAGCCTTGGATAAGATAAGTTCAAAGCCCCATTGGTCGAAGCCTCATCAAATTCCAAGTTGGTGCTTGGAAACATTCATCATTTATTGTATTCAATCTTTTCTATACTTAATAAAATCATTATTATACATTTCTCTAATTAAATTGTGAAGAATCTAACTCGTAAAAATAACAAAATACTTATTCCCCCCCCCCCCTCCTATCAATATTTTCAGCAATTGGTATCAGAGCTAGCTTCTTCATTAATATCAGCCTAACAGTTGGAAGAAGGATTCATAGGTCACAATGAAGAATCCGGAAATGACAGGGAAGATTCCTCTGCTTGATGGTACAAACTTTGGTTTTTGAAAGAAATGGATGTCCTACTATTTAATGACCCTTGGACCTAAAGTATGGCAATCTATTTTGGATTAAAACAAATCTCCTACCACTCTTCCAACTGATCAAGATGGAAGGAAAGCTTACATTGCAAATGCCAAAGAATTAAATTCTATAACTAGTGGAATCACTGACTCTGAATTCACAAAAGTCATGGGTTGTGATTCTGCAAAACAAATGTGGGACAAGCTCATTGCTTTATATGACACTCCAAAGTTAAGAAGGCAAAGCTCCAAACTCATATAAGGCAATTTGAGAGTCTTAAAATGGATGACTAATAATATATTGCGTCATTCTTTCTCCGAGTAGATGAAGTCGTCAACTCACTTAAAGGCTTAGAAGAAAATATTGAAGAAAGCACAATTGTTCAAAAGGTCTTGAGATCTCTTCCAGATAGATTCGACTTCAAAGTAAGTACCAAAGAATAAATGAAGGATTTAGATACTTTAAAAATGGATGAACTTCATGGAATTTTCGTTTCTTATGAAATGAGAAAAGGGATCCCAAATTCCAAGGAAGCAGCATTCAAAGCTTCAAAATCAAAAAAGAAGGGGAAGAATTGGAATACCAGCAACGATGACTCTAATACTAAATGTGAACTTACACAGTTTGTACGAAATCGAAGAAAAGAATCCAAGCTAAAAGGTAAGTATCCTCTCATTTGTTTTAAATGTGGAAGGATAGGTCACTATGTTGCAAAATGTCTTCATAAATATGATAGTGATGATGAAGAGGAATATAAAAAGGGGATGTTAAAAAAGAAAGGATCTAATTAGAAGAACTTATTCTCCAAACAAGACAATTCTGATGATGATGAATTCATGATCACCAAGAGGAAATCAACTAAAAATATCACTTTTCACAAAAGAAATGATGATGAGTCAGATGAGGAAAATGACTATGCTAGAAGCAAAGAAGTATTATTCATGACATTTACAAATGATCATGACCCTGAACAAGAAGGCGAAGGAAATTTGGATGAGTTACTAATGAGTGTCATTGAAGAAAATGAGAAATTATGAAAGAAGATTATTTCTCTCAAACTAGAAAAGGAGGAAGAAAAAAGGACGGAAGATTTCTTGAACAATAAACTAAAAGAGAAAGAAGAGATTTGCGAAAAAACGTGAAGCTGAAATTGTTTTGCTAAGAAAAGAATTGGATCAAGTTAAAAGGAGTTGGAAAAGTTCTCAAACACTTGATAACATCCTTAATACTCAAATAACTCAATATGACAAATTTGGGATCGATTTCAAAGAAGAATCATCAAGTACAAAGGAGAATGTGAATGAGGAAATCCAAAGAAGCTATGCTAACATTCCTTCTAGTAATCCAAAAGAAGAGAAGTCATCTCACCAAGAATAAAAGTTAACCTTTATCAATCCAAGGAATGAAGGAAGGACAACTCCAAGGAAGAATACTATTTCAAGTCAAGGCTATTCTAACAGGTACCAAACAATCTTTCTTGGTTATTGTTTTTATTGTAAAAACTTTGGTCATCAAGCCAAGCATTGCAAGGCTCGTAAGGACAATGATTCAAGAGATAAGAATCAACAAAGCAAGACACATGGCCACAAAGAACAAGGACAAATCAAGGCTTACAACTCTTTCGATCCCTTGGCTAAGTATGATCATATTTTCTCATTATGTAACGATTATGATCATGATGAAAAAAATTGTCCATTCAAAAGAGAAGGATTAAAAAGGGAGGAATCCACTCTAAATAGATGTGGCCTAGCTCTATGTGCTCATAGTGATGAAAATCAATGGTTCATGGATAGTGGATGTTCAAGACACGTGGCGGGTGACCGAAATAAGTTTACCTCATTAAACAAAAAGGATGGAAATGTATCTTTTGGGAGTAGATCTGCCAAGATTGCTAGGAAAGGGTTTATTTCTCTTGTCAATGGAAAAGGAAGGCCTCAAACACAATATTTTGAGTGTGAGCCAACTTTGTGACCAAGGAAAGAAGATTATCTTTAGTACGAAAGACTGTGAGATAAGAAAATCCTCCCCAGGTGAACTTGTAGCAAAAGGAGTAAGAACACCAGATAATGTATACATTTTGAGAAAAATTCAAGAAGACAAATGATATATAAGTCGATCAGATGAAAGTTGGTTATGGCACAAACGATTGGGGCATCTAAGCTTTGATAACTTGATTAATATCAGCAAAACAAATGTTGTAAGGGACATTCCAAAAATTATCAAGCCAGATCAAGTTGTGTGTGGTCCATCTCAACATGGAAAGCAAACTAGAACCTGTTTCAAAACTAATGAGTTCTCAACATCAAAACCTTTGGAGATCATACATGCGGATTTATGTGGACCAACCAGAACTCCAGCTCTACAAGGCGAAAGGTATTTTGCTTTATTTGTTGATGACTATACTAGAATTATGTGGGTATACTTTATAAAATTCAAATCCGAAGATTTTGAATGTTTCAGAAATTTTAAAGCTCTAGTAGAAAATGAGAAAGAATCAAAGATTAAATGCCTTAGAATAGATAGAGGATAGGAATTTACTTCAAAAGAATTTGATGAATTATGTACGTGCATGGAATCAAGAGAGAGTTCTCTGTTTCTAGAACTCCCAAACAAAATGGAGTAGTAGAAAGAAGAAACCGAACTATATAAGAGATGGCAAGAACAATGCTCCTAGCAGCTGATTTACATCCCAATTTTTGGAAAGGAGCAGTTGGGACAACAATTTATACCTTGAATCCACTGTTTTCAAAACCGGCTGGCTCGGAACCGACTCGGCTGAGTTGGTCCAAGCCAGGCCCTCAAACATTGACTCAACCTAGGAAACGGTTTGGTCGGTCGGGTTAATACCGAGCTAGTTGAGTTGTCTAACAACTCGGCCGGCTCGGTATTAACCTAGTCGGCTCGGTCGAGCCTACATTAACTTGGTCAGGTTAGAAACAGCAGCCCATTCCTCTACGATTTCTTGTTCAATCATAATTTTCTTACCAACCATCAGTATAATTTACTCTGTAAAACAATAATCAGTTACAACTAGTTACTCATAATTTCTTCCAAATCCTGTAAAACATTTCCAAAGCAATTAAATTGGCCTAGTAAATCCATTTGTGTTATTTGGCACGTGCACATTGCATACTAATCATTTCCATTGACCTCAAAGTTGAAACCAATATTGTCAAGCAGAATATCTCTGAAAGCATCTGGCTAGAAAATAATTTCACGGAAATTTTCTACCACAACCTCGAACACGAGGCGTTTTCTTTCATAGGATTTCCAAGGTTTTGGTTCTAGCAACAAAATTCCACCTGGCCTCAATGTTTTCCATATCTTCACAAACAGACAAATCAAAGCTTCATCACCCTAATTAAGGTGGACCCATTTGGTGACACTTAAGCACAGTACTGTTACCTATATCATATGCTGCATCCAATACAGATGGGAATTTCTGAATGAAATTTTCAATTCTAAAACGCACCCTTTCAAGCAGATCAAGGTCTCTGAACTTTCCTTCTACATCATCTAAACCAGAACCCCTGAACAATTGACTCACTTTGTCCCTTAAAGATCTGTTGTCTACATCTCCCAATTCATTTGTTGTATCTTCAGATGACTATTCCTCCCTTTCTGTAACTATGAATTCATTTGATCTGACTTCATCTCTGTAGCTTTGTTAGACTGCTCCATTTTGTCTGACTTTGTATCCTCCAGCTTATTTACTTTGTTTCTTTCTTCAATAGACTTTTTAATTGTTTCACCATTTTCCTCAAAACTAGAAAATCTTTAAAATTATGTTTTTTTTATAAAAAAAAATATTTAATGTGTTTTTTACAATGACCGAGTCATTGAAATCGAACCGACCCAGTCAATACCGAGTCGGAGTCGGAGTCAACCCTCGACTGAGTTAGAGTTTTAAAACATTGCTTGAATCAAACTCAACTAAGACCAACTAACGACAAGACACCATACGAACTATGGAAAGGGAGACTTGCTTCAGTAAAGTACTTAGAATCTTTGGAAGAAAATGTTTTAGGAAGATCAATAATGACTCACCAGGAAAATTTGATTCTTGGATCGATGAAGGAGTACTCCTTAGATATTCTACAAGAAGCAAAGCTTACAAATGCTACAATAATCACCTACGAAAAGTAGTAGAAAGAATTGATGAAGCTCTTCCAGAAAAAGAAATTGAAGTTCATGAAGAAGATCTTATCCTTGAATAATTCGAAGAAGAAGAGCCATCAAAAAAGGAAAAATATCAAGAAAATAAAAAAGAACCATCTCAAACTCCTTCAAAAGTGAAATTCCTTCAAAAACATCATCTAGAAGAGCAGATAATTGGCAATGTAGATGAGGGAATACAAACCCGAAGAAGGATGATAAGTACACCAAGGAAAGATGATGTTGCTTTCTTATCTATTATAGAACCAACAAATTTTACTCAAGCGAGTAAGGATCCTCATTGGATAGAAGCCATGGAAGAAGGAATTTCTCAAATCGAGAAGAATGAGACATGGGAGCTTGTACCTCGTCCAAAAGATAAAAATATAATTGGAACCAAGTGGGTGTTCAAAAACAAAATGAATGAAGATGGACAAATCATCATAAAAAAGGCAAGGCTTGTTTGCAAAGGTTATTCACAAATTGAAGGAATTGACTTTGAAGAAACCTTTGCACTGTGGCTCGTATGGAAGCTATAAGGATGTTTTTGGCATTTGCTTGATCAAAGGGATTCAAATTCTATCAAATGGACATAAAATCGGCATTTTTTAATGCAGAACTCAAGGAAGAAGTCTACATGGAGCAACCAGAAGGGTTTGACCTAGCAGAAGGAAAAGATTTTGTATGTAAGTTGAAAAAGGAATTATATGGGTTGAAACAAGCTCCTAGAGCTTGGTACGCAAGATTGGATAACTATCTACAACAACAAGCCTTCGAAAAGTTGTATATGTTGATGATCTGAGTTTTGCTAGCAATGATGATGAGATGAGACATGAATTTGCTCAAAATATGTCAAAAGAGTTCGAAATGTCAATGATTAGTGAGTTATCTTACTTCCTTGGACTACAAGTATCTCAAACCACAGCGGGCATGTTCATATCTCAATCAAAATATCTTAAAGACATTCTTAAAAGATATGGGATGGAAGAATGTGCACCTATGAGCACACCGATGACCACAGATTGCAAATTGAACAAAGATGATGAATCCCCTTCGGTAGATGCAACTCTTTACAGGTCAATAATTGGAGCTCTCCTATACTTAACTGCTACAACACCTGATATTATGCAAGTAGTAGGAATGGTACAAAGATTTCAATTAGCTCCTAAGCAATTCCATTTATTGGCTGTGAAAAGAATTCTCATATACTTGAAAGGAACTCCTAACTTTGGTCTTTGGTATCCCAAAATCACAACTTTTATAGTGGCAGCTTACACCGATGTTGACTGGGCTGGAAGCGTGGACAATCAAAAAAGTACCAGTGGAAATGCATTCTTCATGGGAGGTTGTCTAGTATCTTGGCTCAACAAATAGCAATCATCTATATCTCTTTCCACAGTTGAAGTCGAATATATAGTTGTTGCATATTGTTGTATTCGAATACTATGGATTAAGGAAGCTTTGAAGGATGTCAACATAGAAACTAAACAGTCAATCACCATTTATTGTGACAACACTAATGCCATGAGTCTCTCAAAGAATCCAGTAATGCACTCAAAGACCAAACATATTCCAATAAAATATCACTTCCTTTGTGAACAAGTTGTTGAACAAAACATCAAGTTGGAATACATCAATACAAAAGAAAAAATTGCAGATATTTTCACAAAGCCTCTTCCACGAGAAGAAATTGAACATCTTCGCCAAAAGATGGGGGTTATTGCTCTTGCATTATATTAAATAATCATCTTCACAATAGTAGGAGCGAAATGTCATTGGGAGCAGCATGACAAAGGAAACAGTTTGATAGGGGGAGTGCTTGGGCACCCCTTTTGCCATTGATGTCAAAGGGGGAGAGAATGGAGAAATATTTCCATCAATGACAAAGGGGGAGATTATTGGCCAATAATTGTCATTGATTAAATATACTTGATGATATCTCCTAATGAATGTCACCACGAAGCCTTAATCCTTGATGAAACCTTGTTATTCCTAATAAAAGTCATTTTGTTATGCACTAATTTTAAGACCAGTCACAATAAAAAATATTTTTCATCATCCTAGAGACACATTTTCCTAGTGAACCTTATACCATATGAAAGAGGAATATTTTCTCTTTCCAATGAGCCCTTACATGCCTTAAAATTCCCAACAGTTAGGGAGAACAAGAATTTTTAAGTTAGAAAAGAATAATTTAGTTTTTTTAGCCGACCTGAACTAAGCCTACTCATGTCGGCCTACCTTAAGACATGTCTCTTCTGTTTTTCATTGAAAAAGCACTATATATAGATGATCTTCGACCTCTCTTTGCACTCATCCATCTGAAAATATAACACAGAGACAGAACAGGGTAGTTCACATCTCGTGAACTTAGAAAGAAGAGACATTTTACATTTTCGGACTATGGGGATAAACTTAGACAAGAAGCAGCTCTCCGTTTTCAGATTGCACTTTTAGACTAGGGAAACAGAGCATTTGTGGGTGCACATTTACCTCAGTCTTTTACTACAATCATTTCGGGTCTCTGTCAACATTATACCTTTGGGCTATTGTTGTGACATGGTATAGATTTGTGCTTCCATATCTCGAGCTATACACAATGTCAAGGGCATAATTCTCGGGCTATTTGCAGCAACAAATCATGGGACAATGATAGATCTCGAGCTTATTACAATGAAGGATTAAAGCATCTACCTCGGATTGTGGTATCATATTGCAAAAAATTTTCAAGCCTACTACAGTGACTAAATATTGGGTTTGTATGCCTCCCTTGGACTGTGGCATGGTGTAGGACCTCGAAACTGTACCTTATTCCAGACCTTGGACAATTCTATACCCTCAAGCTAGGCTGATCACCAAGACTATTCTTGCACCTTTGAACCAAGATAGGGTTAGCTCGGACTGTGACAAATTGTAGCCTTCATACTATGGCAGCCAGTACCATTCGACTATGGCATGCATTGGAGTCTTCACACTGTAGCATAAGCCTTCAAACTATGGGAGATCTTTCCACCATGTGAATTAACCACAGTGACAATGTTGACAGCGGATATGATAACATATGGACAGTGAATAAGAACATTTGATGGATAGGTAGTGACAAAGCATTGATAAAGTAAATCAAGGAAAAGTGCACAGTGAAGCAAAAGTGATTTTGGGAGTGGTGAAGACAGTGAAGAATATGCCAATAACATTCAAGTAAGTACCTTGCACATTCTCTATTAAAACAACATGATTGGTATCCTTGGAGTTGGAGCTCTTAAACGAAAGGTTGGAGGCTTGGATAAGATAGGGTCGAAGCCCTAGAGGTCGGAGCCTCATTAAAGTCCAAGTTGGTGCTTGGAAACATTCATCATTTATTGTATTCAATCTTTTCTATACTTAATAAAATCATTATTATACATTTATTTGATTAAATTTTGAATAATCTAACTCATAAAAATAACAATTGAAAAGAAATATTGATTCACCCCCCTCTCAGTATTTTCAACAAACCCCTCTCCTAGGGGGAAAACCCAGAAATTCTTCTTCTCTTCCTTAGAATCAAATCAAATGAGACAACCTAGACCTTTTGACCAACACATAAAATCCCTCTATCCACCATGTGAATCTTCAACAAAAATTCTTCAAATCAAGTCATCTTGAATCTTTGCTTCTTACCTACAATTTCTGAAATATGTCATGCATCTTCGACCCCTGCAACTTAGTCTTAGATCCCTCGCATGTGTGGTAGAAACTTTGGTCCTTTTGCTTAACTTGTCTCCCATTCCTTCGCTTGAATTGTCTCTTATTTCCTTAGAATTTTCACCTTCTTCTTGACACTTCCAATTGCAGAACTATTCCTTTCTTGATGGATGGATACAATAGGTTGAATGCTCCTCTTATTTATAGCCTCTTCAAGGTGAAAGAATTCCTTCATCAAGCCGAATAAAATGTTGAAGGAGTCAACTTGGTGGAGGAGGGATAAGAAACAATTTCATTACAAAAAAACTTTTCTTTCTTGACACAAAAAGCCCAAGAAGGGTATAGAACATAATGACAATGACTCAAGACACAAACCTAGAAGCCTTCAATGGAGTCTTAACCTAGAAACAAAATTCATAGAGCATGAAACCCATGCTCATTAATAATTTTTCTTTTACAATAACTTTTTCTTTCTTTCTTTTTGACAAGTACATTACATCATGACTCAAATACAAATATGAAGACCAATACTAGTTACATTTCTAAACACTCCCTCTTTAACTAGGGAGGTATTCATAATTGTTCAATCAGTATAAGGTTGACCTCAATTTGAAATGTTTTTAAGAAGAGTAGAACAGCATACACAATGCTTGGGATACACTCACTACCAAGGTATCCTTCTAACAGTGACTAAGGTATCATATAGGCATTTTCCACTATAGGTACCATCATGCTACAACCCTGGTATCAATCTAATGGAATATAGATACCATCTAGGCCTCCACACCCTTACACAAACACTTATAGGGATCCAGGTATCAACACTAAATTGGAGCTCCAACCCTTATAGGGATCCAAGTATCAACACTAAATTGGAGCTCCAACCGATACCCTCCCTCTAGGATCTAGACATCCACTCAGATCGCAATACTAAACAGGCCATGATGTCATCCCAAGTGCCATCATACATGCCGTTTTATGGTACTTCATCTCTCCCTCTCAACCAAATTAGAGACATTTATCAATATACCAAATTTTCAGGAAGAGATCAACAAATTCACCAATCTAAGCATGCTCCTAAAACTAAATTCTCGTTGGGAAGACATTTTGTCAACACATCAGCTACTAGTTCATTTGTTGGCACGTCCAGTATCAAACTTCCAATGTATTTGACCTTGTATGCTAGCACAAAAATTTGGAGTCTTCAACTATTATTATGTTTCTTAGGTCATCACAATATCCAAATACATCTCGAAGGAAGCTTCATTCTTCAACTTCTCCAGCATAACTAAACTTGGTCTCAGCACTTTCCAAAATATCCAATTTCTTGTTCATATCTTCATCAATCACAAATAACTATCTGTAGTGCTTTAGCCTTTCTCTGATCTTACTCTTTCTTCAAGGCCTTTAGTATAGCTATCACAATATGCCCTCATCAACTACAGAGATATACACTTTCTTTATCCAAGCTTCTTCTCTACTAGGGAACAAATTCATCAACTTCAGCTACACAGGCTCCTTTTTTCGCATCATCGGAGAACTTCAACCTTCCTGCACATCATTCCTTCTATCCTCACTTGGAAACAAGGTCATCAAAAATGTATACTTCAATGTTTCCAAGATTCTTATAGCTCCCTCTTTTCATCATGCTCAATATCATCATCAAGTATGAGGTAGGTAAGCATCTTCAACATCTTGAAGACTATGTACCTGCAAATATTGAACAACAAGTTCAACCAAGTACAAATATAGAGCATGAAGTCAACTTTATCAATATAGGGTTAGCATGTCATCGCAATGGGAGAATAATACATCATACTTTAGATATCAAAACCTAAACCTACTTAGGTTTACAATCAACAAGAGTTACACCTTTCATGCCCTAGACTTTCATAGCAATTTATGCTAGGGGTTTGTCACAAACCCAAGATTCCTCTACCAAAACTAAACTTTAGATATTATCAACTAAATTCAATCATATTGAAAGCATTATACATCTAGGCTTTCATTATCATGCCCTAGAACCTCATATTAATCTCTACTAGGGTTTTTGTCGAAAGCCCTAGATACAAACATCAAAACTTCAATGTTAGATATTCAACAATTTTGACCTAGTTAGGGTTTCAATCATATGAAAGCATATACACCTAGGATTTCATTCCTAGGATATTTCATTAACTATTACAAGGGTTTTGTGATAAACCTTAATTCATCAAACACTAAAAATCTAGGGTTTCATCATATAACCTAGATATCAACAACAAACCCTAAAAGGTTGGGGTTTTTGCAACGAACCCTAAAGGTTAGGGTTTACCAAAGTGAACAGAAAATAGAGAGTATCAAAAGGGTTGATTTACTTCAAATATTAATCACCTTGAACAAGAATATTGATGATTCAAAACCCTAAACATGAGAGAGTTACTAATATAAAGCAAATTTCAAAAATAATCGTACCATCTTATCTGCTACGAATCTTGTAATTTCACATACATTGAGTTGCTCTTGCAACAAACCTTGTAGGGTTTCTCATTGAAGGACTCCCTCTTCAACCAAGCTTCTTATAAGTCTTCCCTTGAAGACTCCCTCTGAATCTTGTCACAATCCTTATACTTGCAATCTTAGTCCTTTTAAGGAAAGGATAATAATCATGTAACAAAGATAAAGCTAAATATATAGGAAATCAGAAATAATACTTATCTTTTGTGAGAATATGGAAACTTCTTCTTGAAGGACTCATTTCTTGCATAATATCAATATTTCTATATGTACCTACAACATTTACTTGGAAAGTACCAATAAAAGTATACAAGTACAATAGCGTGACAATTATCCTTCTAGAGAATGAATTCCTAGGGGTTTGAGTACAAACCCAAACTAGCTCTAAAGAACAATATGTCAAAACCTAGACATAATTTAATTTTATTTTTGAAAAGGATTTTCATGTACTTATAAACCCTATATATCATGAGTTAGGGTTTCTATATGATCTATCTAGGATCTATAGTTTCAATCTTCATTATAATGAAAACTTGCCAACCCTAGAATCATGTAGGCAACTAAGCCCTAAAATATTTGGTAATAGATGCTATTCATACCTCAAGATTACATGCCTTTGACTTTAATGTTTCATTGAGTTTGGTTCTCTCCTTACAAACTAAAGACATAATGTTAGATGACTAAAACATATAGAGTAATATCAATACTTGAATTTGATGAGGACTCAATCTAGTATGATTTCTTTTCACTATAGTAGAAGCTTCCAGGGTGCTAAGTCAACTCATTTCAATATTATAGATATGTTCCTTAAGATTTGACCACAGAACTATTTTGTAGAGTAGCTCTATTACTTTCCCACGAATGTGGTTATGATTATTTTCAAAGATAACACAATTTTTCTATTAGCTTTGGAAATGAGTATTATAGGTAATCATTAAAGTAAACTTCCAATATGATTTACCAAACATAGATTCTTCTTTTTATTCATGGTCGACTTTTTATGCCATTGGAAGGCTTCGGCCTCCTACATAAATGAGCACAAATCTTTGTCCTTCTTCACAGGAGTCTCGATTCCTTCAACAATTATAGTGACTATGGTTTTTACAACATACCAAAAATGCCTCTAAACAAATTGATCATGGTTCTTTTTACAAGTACATACTTTGATTGATATGGAGACTTATTCTAGCCCACAAAGGATATTCTAATATTGTGATTCGGTCACCTCTACAGCGATAAACAAAATATTTTTAACTTGAGGTAAATTTAGACTCTTAATTCAATACTCAGAACTGTGTCTTTTCTTTTAAGGATCTCGGCCTTGACTAGGCTTATAGGCTAGCTATTCGGATCTCCAAAAAACTTCTCAACTCCTCTCACTGCTATGGTTTTCAAGTTTTGGTCTGCAGCCCTAATCACTTAGTTTTGTAGCCTAATTGAATATGTATAGACTTATGATCATTCCTAGAAATGTGCCATATCAGTTCGGTTCTCCTTCTAGATGGCTTGGCCTTCAAAGATAGATTTAACCCCTTTTCCCTTAACATAGAAGTGATCTTCTAGTTGCCTTGTTCCATTGACCTTATCTTTGAAACCATGTTGAGAAATCCTTAGGGCAGCATCGTTAGAGTTTTTATTAATTTGATTTCTCTTTCTTTGACATTTTCTTGTGATATTTCTTACTAGTTCTCCTTTCCAATTAGTATGTTCTTATCATCAATATAAATGCCAAACGATGAAGATCACAAACACCAAAGAGGGCACAAGATGTAGGCACTCATCCAGGGCAAAACCCCTCTCCTAGGGGAAAAACCCAAAAATTATTCCTCTTCTTTAGAATCAAATCAAATGAGACAACCGACACCTTTTGACCAAGACATAAATTCCCTACATGCACCAAGTGAGTCTTCAACACAAACTCTTCAAATCAATTCATCTTGAATATCAGCTTCTTCCCTGCAATTTCTGAAATATGTCCTGCACCTTTGTCCCCTGCAACTTAGTCTTAGATCCCTCGCATGTGTGATAGAAACTTCAGTCATTTTGCTTGACTTGTCTCCCATTCCTTCGCTTGACTTGTCTCTTATTTCCTTAGACTTTATACCTTCTTCTTGACACTTTCAATTGCAGAACGAGTCCTTGCTTGATGGATGGATACAATAGGTCGAATGCTCCTCTTATTTATGGTCTCTTCAAGATGAATGAATTCTTTGATGAGGTCGACTAAATAGTTGAAGGAGACGACCCGATGGAGGAGGGATAAGACACAATTTTATTACAAAAAATGTTTTTCTTTCTTGACACAAAAAGCCCAAGAAGGGTCTAGAACATAATGACAATGAAAATGACTTAGGACACAAACCTAGAAGACTTCAATGGAGGCTTGACCTAGATATAAAATTCATAGAGCATGAAATCTATGCTCATTAATAATTTTTCTTTTACGATAAATTTTCTTTTTCTTTCTTTTTGACAAATACATTACATCATGACTCAAATACAATTATGAAGACTGATACTAGTTACATTTCTCAACACCTTGGAGTTATGACATTACAATATGACCTTGACATGTCACTTGGAGAGAGGGCATGGATCCCTTGATGACTTTGCACGTTCTTGAGGTTGTTGGGCTTGGATTTATGCATAATGGACATGATCTTGATAGCACACCCCTTTGGAGGGGTCATGGCACCTTTTATGTCGATGATGTCATGCCCTAGCTTGAGGGAATTACTCGTTTGATGAGCACACTTTGAGGATGACATATGATTACTTTTGGATTAGACCTAGCACATTTGATAATAAGGCAACACATTTTGATGATGAGACATGAATTTTGACGATGCAATGCACCTTTTTCTGATAGACATGACTTTTGGAGCATTTACACTCCCTTTTGGAGATGATGTCACCTTTATGAGCCTTCTACACTCATTGGTGTGGCATTTATGGAGGACATTTTCATGTTTGAGCATTGTGTTTTCATTTTGGAGGCATTTTTAAGGGTTAGTATGAGGCCTATCTACCTTGTATAATGGAATTTTATGTTTTTAAGGGCTTTTAGTACATTTTAACCTTAAAGAGGTAAGACACTTGGTTTCCCCCATATAAAAAGGGGAGAACTCACCTCCTTTGTTCATTGCACATTCTAGAGACATGTCTTCTCTTAGATTACTATATTTTCTCTCTAGTTGGCTATGGATATCTAAGTAGATAGACTTCTTTGGAGGACTTGTTGATGTGGATGGTTTATCTTTTCATGGATGACTATTGGTGAACTTTGATGAATAATGTTGATTAAGTAAGTCATTCTTTTTTTTATCTTATTTATGTTATGGATAAGGGTTATCAAGTGTTCACCAAAGTGTTAGCGACATGTTTTTATTTCATTGTCTTAAACAACATTTTCACCAATTTCTTTGAGGTGACCCAAGTGAAGCTCCCTCTCTTATTTATACTTGAATATTGTAGAACACCTGGGTTAAATTTTCAAGTGATACAAGTGAGTCTCCCTTAGCCTTAGAGAGGTGAAGCACTTGGTTTTCCTCTATAAATAAGGGGAGCAGTCACCTCATTTGATCATTGCACATTGTAAAGACATATCTTCTCTTGGATTATTATATTTTTTCTAGTTTGTTATGGATGTCTAAGTAGAGTAACTTGTCTAAGTAGATCAACTTCTTTGGAGGACTTCTTGATGTGGATGGTTTCTCTTTTCATGGATAGTTACTCGTGAAATTTTATGGATGCATACTAATTAAGTTATTCTTCTTGATCTTCTTTACGTTGATGGATAAGTTTATGAAGTGTTCACCAAAGTGTCCCTTGACATTTTTCTTCTCATTATCTCCCTTAAACAAGATTTTCATTAAGTTCTTTGAGGTGACCTAAATGAAGTCCACCCCCCCCCCCTTGTTTATCCTTAAAGATTGTAGGATGCTTAGGTTAAAATTTCAAGGGACACAAGTGGGTCTTCCTTAGTCTTTAAACCTGTTAGAAAATCAGAAAAGCAGAAAGATTTTCTTTATATAGATAGTTACTTGTGATATTCTTATGTTTTTCTTATGTTCCTCTTTTATATTTTATCTCATCAAGAAATTACCAAAACAATAGCACAAATATAACAGACACCAAATGTAGGCAGGCGACACCAAATGTAGGCAGCTAGCTAAGGAAAAAACCCCTATCTAGGGGAAAACCCATTCAAAAACTCTTCCTTAATAATTTCACGAGATGATCCAAGACTACAAAGACTTCCTCCACACCAAGTCAGCGTTTTCTTCCTTCTGTAGATGATACCCTTTCAAAAATAACTTCGACCCAGCAGCAACAACAGACTTTGATCGAGTAACAACTTCAACCCAGCATTTAGCCCAGCAACAACTTCGACCCAATGGTATCCTCATCCTTCTAGCAAATATCCCAGTAAATCCACACGTGAGAGAGAGACAAACCCAAAAACTTTGATCTTCCTTCTTCTAGCAACTTCATACTTTTTCTTCTCTTCTTCTCTTAGATATCGAACTTGTGAGTGTGAGTTCTCCAAATGAATTCAAACTTCTTGTATATATAGGCTTCTGGTGAGATCAAATTACCCTGTTTGAGGCCGACTTGGGGTGGAGGTGAAAAACACCTTATTTGACTCAATAATTAATCTTTTTACATGATCCAAAAGCCCGAGAAGGGTCTCTTTAGATGGAAAATGACTCTAATGACTCAAAATAAATTGTATAAGTCCTCAATGGGGACTTTGACCTAAAATATGATGACTCAAGCATGAAACCCATGCTTTAATAAGTCATATTAAAAAATTCTTTTTCTTTATTTTGATAAACACATTTCATTATGATTCAAATAAAATTTATGAAGACTAGACCTAGTTACATTCTTCAACACTACCTCTTAACTAGGGAGTTATTCATACTTACATATGCAAGTACATGGAAGATCTCAAAACACATGAACCATGAAGGATTTAGGCACTTACGGTGCCACATACTAGATTCTTGACCAAGGCAATCTATCCGAGTGGGACTAAGATGGACTAAAGCCTTCAGCCTCTCTAGGTACCATCAGGCTTACTTTCTAACCATCAACCCAGGGATCTAGGTGTGTAATGCAAGATCAGAGGTCTATGACCAACACCACCCTCCCTACTACTTGAGGAACTAGACATCAACACATATGTCGGCCAGATGTCCTCCCAGGCATTTTACACACGCAATGCCTCAACACATCAAATCTCTCTAACCTCAAGCATGCCTTTCAAAAACCTTGAGAGATTTACTTGAACAGTCACAACCCTAATCAATAACAACTTTTCAAATACTCATGAGTAAAAACAAACCTTTGGGGTCTTCTGACTTTTTGATGCTGCCTCACAATTCATCACAATAGGACTTCGAGGCTTCTCAAACAAATCTTGAAAAAGGTTTCTTCAACCATTCAGCTTCCTTTCCTACTTCACATGCAGAAACTAAACCCTACTTTCCTTCATTCAGCAGCACCTTAATATTCATTCTCCAACTTTCTTCTTCAAGGTATCCATCATGAATATAATATGCCCTCCCTCTCAATTTGGAAGATATCCTTCCTTTTATCTCAACTTCTTAACTTGGGGAGATCAACTTCTTTTTATGACATCGAAGAATATTTCATGGCTTTGATCATCATTATTCGTATAAATTCATTCATCATGCTTATCAAATCAACTTTACTTATGAACATCTCCATCATCTTGAAGATTATGTACCTGCACAACTTAGATAGCATGTACAATAAAATACATACATATAGAAGCATGAAGTTTACTATATCGTAATCATGGAAGCATTAAATACCAAATCTTAGTTATGTTCATAATCGGCAAGAAACACATACTTTTATACTTCAACTTCTTTTGCTCGGATTAGGATATAACCCCTAGATCACATTAGTAACTCAATCAAGATATCAATCTCATTATATATAGGGCCTCAATATTTCTTCTAGATATAGACATCCTCTACTATGATATATTGCAAACCCTAGAAGCAATTCAAACAAGTATAGTTCTACAATACATCCAACAACTATAGAATTCATATGTTAGACTTCTACTAGGATTTAATACAAACCCTAGATTCCTTATATGAGACACTAAGCCTTAACATGACAACAATCAAAATCAATCACAACACAATCTAAGGTTTCAAATAAATGACCAACTACTACTAGGGTTTGTAGTGAACCCTGTATTTTATCATTATAGTTGAAACAATATCATTGCCTCATATCCTAGAATATCAAACTTCTACTAGGGTTTCGTTGCAAGCCCTAGAACTTATCAACAAATAGGTTAGCAAAAATACATATCTAGGATAATCATGCACAAGCATATCATAACATATATGGGTCAAACCCAAGACACAAATATTGATACATTTAAAGTCAGACATATAACAATCTAGATTAAACTAGGGTTTTGATCATATAGACAAACATTTACCTAGGGATTCATTCCTAGGAGCTAACTTTCGATACACAAGGATTTTACTTACAACCCCTAATTTACCAAAGCCTCAAGGTCTAGGAACACATTACCATCCAACCCTAAAGGATTAGGGTTCCCATAACAATAAGACATTACCATTAAAACCCCGAACATCAAAAGAATAATATTTTCTAGGCTTCACTAGTAGCCCTAAGTAGACTAGGGTTTTCACATTATTATTGGCATACACTTAGGTTAGGGTTTTACAAATAACCTATTAAGGTTCCACAAACACAATGATTTTAATGAGGGTAGATTCAATCTCATGGTTAATCTCCCAAACAAGAATCTCTATGATTCAAAGTTCCTAGACATAACACTTGTTAGTAATGTAAAACAAATTCCTTAGAAGGAATTAGTATACCTTTATAACAAAGGGAGACAAAATTTATAATCTAAGACATACCTTTGAGTTAGACAAACTCCAATGTTGTCTTTCATGGCCCTTGAGCATGTCAACATGATTTTCCTAAACAAGGAAAAATATGAAAAGAAGTGTTATTAACATCTATTATAAACACATCTAGATAAGAAAAGGAAAACCAAAGATGAAAGATAATACAAGGAGTAAGATACCTATCTTTGAAAAATTGGTGAGGGCTCCCTCCTAATCCAATCTCGAGGGACACCTATAACCTTAACAAAACAATTCAAAAATATTTTTCCAAAGTATGTTAAACCTCTAAGTATTAAAAATAAAAAAATACAAAACAATTTGAAAACTTAGTAGTATAAGTCCTTTATTTATGATTCTTCAATCTTGTGCTTCTTTGGAGATCCTTCTTCAGAAACATTTGCATGATCTATATTTATCTTTCTGTTTATCGGATTCTCAGGACAATCGCTTTTATAGTGACCCATCTTGTGACAATTGTAGCATTCATTTTTGGATAGGTCTATCTTCCTTCTAGGCCCTTTAGACTTTTTGAATGATCTTTTGTTCTTGTGATGAGCAGAATGGGCATTTGAAACTTTCTCCTCTTCATTCTCTTTGTTGCTTACCAGAGAAATTCAGAGTTCTTCCTGACTGCATGCATTCCATAGTTGTTCAGATGTAGGAGTTTCCTTCCAATTGTTGAGACCTAATGAGGAGGCACTCCAAGATGTTGGTAATCCTAGAAGTGCAGTGATTCCAAGCTCCTTTTTCGATACTATATCATCAATTTCCTGGATTTCATCTCTTAATCTAGCTATTCTCACAAAGAAGGATGCCACGGTGTCTTATTTTGTCATCTTTATAGGTCTTATCTCATTCTTAAGACTCACTATTTTACCAAGATTCTTGATAGTGAATAATTTAGATAATGCCCCATACATTTCTTGAGCAGAATCTATGTTGGATATATAGGGGATGAGGTTATCCTTTATTCTATCCACCATTAGTGTCATGGTCAATATTTATGTTTCCCTGCATTTTTCCTTCTTTGCATCACTTGACTCATTAGTAGGCTTCTTTAACTTTCCTTTGACTAGATCCAAAACTTTATTCTTTTTGAGGGTGAGGTATATCCTCTTCTTCCATTCCTTGTAGTTAGATGATCCTTATAGTTTGTTTTCTCCCTTCATTGAGTTAGACAATGTCATTGAAGATGGTAGGCTTAACGTCATATATGATCTTTTTGATGACCCTTATTTAAACCTCTTAAAACTCCTTTCAATATATCTTTGAGCTGCCTTTTTCCCTTCTTCACCTTAGCTCTGATTCCATGTTAGAAGATCAAAAAGGCGGAAATATTTTCTTTATATAGATAATTACTTGTGATATTCTTATGTTTTTTTTTATGTTCCTCTTTTATCTTTTAGTTTATCAAGCAATTACCAAAACAATAGCACAAAGATCACAAACCCCAGATGTAGGCGGACAGCCAGGGAAAAAACCCTTATCTAGGGGGAAACCCAATCAACAACTCTTAACAATTTCACAAGATGATCCAAGACTACACAGACTTCCTCCACACCAAGTCGATGTTTTCTTCCTTCTGTAGACGATAACCCTTTCAACAATAACTTCGACCTAGCAGCAACAACTTGTAACAGCAACAGAACTTCGATCCAGTAACAACTTCGAACCAGCAGTTAGCCCAGCAACAACTTCGACCCAGCAGTTAGCCCAGCAACAATTTTGACCCAACAGTATCCTCGTCATTCTAGCCAATATCCCAGTAAATCCACACGACTGAGATAGAGACAAACCCAGAAACTTCGATCTTCCTTCTTCCAGCAACTTCGCAAATTTTCTGCTCTTCTTCTCTTAGATATCAAACTTGTGAGTGAGTGCCCCAAATGAATTTGAACTGCTTGTATATATAGGCTTCTGGTGAGGTCGAATTACCCTGTTTGAGGTTGACTTGGTGTGGAGGTGGCAAACACCTTATTTGACTTAATAATTAATCTTTTTACATGATCCAAAAGCCCAAGAAGGGTTTCTTTAGATGGAAAATGACTCTATTGACTCAAAATAAATCCTAGAAGTCCTCAATGGGGACTTTGACCTAAAACATGATGACCCAAGCATGAAACCTATGCTTTAATAAGTCATATTAAAAATTTATTTTTCTTTCTTTCGATAAATACATTTCATTATGACTCGAATATGATTTATGAAGACCGAACCTAGTTACATTCTTCAACAAAACCTACATCCATTTCATTATTGTCAATTGTGTTGTTCCTCAACTCCATATGCCTAGATTGGGAAAGGCATTAGTCTTCTCTCTTATGACAATCATTTCTACTTTAAAAATCATTTTTCTTTTATATTTCATGGCAATTTAGGGTTTAGTTACAACATCTTTCATTTTCAACATTTATTGACTTGGATGTTTTGGTCCTAGAGTTAGAAAGCGTATGGAATAAATTGGAAAATAAGAAGTATCACTTTAAGTGCATTTTTCAACCACTATCTAGAGTTGATGTCTAAATTTTGTAGTGTTTTTATATGCTCTTTTATTGCAGAAAATTGTTGTAATTTCATCTCTATTTCACACTCATAATAGCCCTTAAATTTTCACATTATTATCATCTATTACGGGATTGTTTGTTATTGTTGTTATACATTGGTATATTGCTGCGATTTCTTATTTTAAAAGATAGTTTACTACATTGAGTAATTTCTTAATAGTGTGTGTTTGGGGATCTTCTTTGAGCTCATATTATTTGACCTAAGCCTTTAGAACAATCATAGAACTCTTTGAATTCAAATTTGAAAATACCTATAAATCCACTGTAAACCTTAATTGTTTTACCCTATTGATTGGTGATGGTAGAAGTAGAATCCTTAGGGGGCTCTTAACTTGGATAAGAGGGCCACTAGATCCCTAAGATCTACTAAAGAAGCCTCTTGTTGGATTGCATCCATTTACTAAAACAAGGAGAAAAGTTGAAAAGGTGATAATGGTAACTCTCATGTTACTCATTGTCTTAATCATGTAGCGAGGCTTGTTGGAAATATTGAGAGGGAAATTGAATCAGTGTTTCTTTTACAATTGTTACTTTTATGCAACTTAAGATCTCTTAGATAGAACACAAAAAGAAAATTAACAAAATAAGTATTTTTATTAACAAGAATTAACGAGGACTTCAATCCTCTTTACAATGAATCAAGTACAATAATAGATTAGGACTCCAACACTAGATGAAAACTCCAATCTTCAAACCACCAGGCTCCAACCTGTATTTTGCCAAACACCTACTTGGTCTTCTTGAGGACTCCAACCCTCTTAGTTGGTTCAAGCTCCAACCTAGTTTCTTAAAAACTCCCATCCTCTAGGGCTCCAACCCTCTGCTTTAGATCTTCAATATGGATTCAATAGTTCTTCAAGGCTCCCAATATTTTCTGTAACAAGCCCTGATTGTATCTTTGCCTTCAAAAATGCCATCAATTGATCTCCAATACACTTAGCTCATCAATGACAACTTTATCAATTCTAGAAGGTGTCTCCAAGACTCTTCATGATACCTAAACCAACTTCTCCAATGTTACTCCATGAGGGCTAGAAGGTCAACAATGTCTCCAAGGTTTGCTTCTACAATTGTCTTCAAGAGTTTTGACAAATCTTCAATGGTATTCTAGTAGTCTTCCAAAAATGCTTTTGACAAAGGTTCTTCACAAAGTATTTGCTTTAAAATACTTCAAGTGTGTCCTCAATAAGATGCCTACACCAGAAATTCAAGATGCATCAACCACATTGATTCGAATTTAAACATCAACGCAAAAAATTACATATATAACCATAAATATAGAGATGCAACAGAAATAACACTTCATTTCATTAATATCAGATACTAAAATATGCTTACAAACAGAATGGAAATAAGACTAGCTCGGGCGATGGTAGCTTACCTCTGAGAAGAGATGTGGCGGCTACATGCCTCTGAACTGTGCTACAATGAGGATTGAAGGCCTATTTATTATTGAGAAACAATGGAAAACCCCAAACATCCAAAAACCTAACCCTAGGAGATGAAACACGAAACTATGGGCCCCGTTGGGGTAAATTGGTACATCAACTCGTAACTTTGGCATACGACCTCCGTTTAACGCACACGAAACCTCGTTAGAAAGATCTATTAGAGAACTACAACCGCTAATAGAGAATATTGAGATGAAAACTCATTTTTGCCACTAGTGATTTCTCAAAAAAGCACATTTAGGGCCTCAAAATGGCTCTAGAAGTTCAAGACCCAAAAAACTGCCAAAAGTAGTAAATTGTGCTACAATTAAGGAAACTAAAACACTGAAAGAAACAATGGTGGGAGCCCAAGTGGAATAGGAAATGGCCACCAATATCCACCTAGATCATTCCTCCCCCCTTAGGAATCAATGGTCCCCATTACATTGAGTTCCTCTATGAGATGAGGAAACTTCTGCTGAGTCCCTGGTGAGCCATTTGCCTTGGTGAAGGTGTTGGCCAACTTTGACAACCCAATATCATTGGATATTCTTTTGGGGAACGTTCTTGATCTTTGTGTACATGATCCGATCAATTGTGTCTTGTTCCATGTAGTATGGGTTTAACTCTGTTGGTGTGAGCTTTTCTGCAATGTTTGATGTCTCTAGCCATGGTGGGAAGTATGGTCGAAGGCGGTCCACATTGAACACTAGGTGTAGACCAAAGAATGGGGGAATGTTGAGTTCAAATGCACTACCTCCCACAGCCTTGGTAATGGTGTAAGGACCATATCAGAGTGGTCTAAGTTTCTGATAGGCTCTAGTAATGCATTCCTTTTGCAAATACAACCAAACTTTGTCACCCACTTGAAACTTGTGTGGCACCCGATGTTGATCATGTCACTGCTTGTACTTGGAATTTTTCATAATGGAGTGGCGATATATTTCCCTATTGGGTAGAGGTGCTCCGGGAGTCAGATCGAACGAATGCTTGACCTGACAGTGCAATGGTACCCCTGTGGGTGAGGAGAAGATGTCCCTATATTCTTTCATAATTGTAACCACCTGCTTCTACTGCATGGAGGAACCCTTCCCGGGGTCCATGGATGTGGCTACGATCTTCCCCTTACTTTGAGAGCAAACCAGAAAGAAAATAAATTTCTTAGTATGGGAGATGATCTTACTACATTTCTTAGCAGAGATCAAATAGGTGGCAGTAGGTGGGGCTACCTCCAATATCATGTATAACGTATTACCCAAATAAATAATCACAAAGCAAGGTCTAGACTCATATACAACGTGTCGCTTCCACAAGTATGGATGTCCTAATAATACATCACAAACGTCAAGAGAAGCAACATCACGCAATACCTCATCTGTGAAGGGTTTGATGTTGTAGGGAAGGCAACACTGTTGATTGACTCGGAAATCTCATCCTTGGTGAAGCCACCCGATACTGTACAGTTGCGGGTGTGGTGTAGTCAGTAGGCCCAACCTCTTCACGACCTCTACTGAAATGAGGTTCTTTTGGCTCCCACTGTTGACAATGAATTGCAATGGCGAACCCTTCACCCAGATTTGTGAGTGGAAAAGATGCCCCTCCTCCTCTCGATCTTCAAACTCATTCTTTTGGATCTTGGCAATGGCAACAGTGGCGTTGGGGTCCGCATCAATAATCTCCTTCCCTTTGTCATTCCTCTTGTTGGGTTTTGACTCAGAGTCAGAACATGCATTTGATTTTGAAGCCTTCAACTCAGCAGCCAACAACTGTTTGGCCTGAAACTCACGTGTGTTTTGAGGGGGGCTCTTATGGAACTCACACCACTTTCTTGTGTCCGTATTTGACTTCGTGGTGTTGTTCTTTTCTTGCGACTTCGACGAGCTGCCTTGGGTCACCCCACCTTGGCTTTGTCCTTTATTCTTTGGTTTGGGGATACCTTTCCCTTGCTTCGGATTCGCAGATCCAAAGTCTCGCTTCTTTTGTTTAAACTTTTGCTCGATCTTGACAACGTATCGGTACATCGTTCTGAGCAAGGATATGTAGAGTAACTCCATCTCATCCTGAATGTACCTGTGTAGGTAGTCACAGTATTTTAGTACCAAATGCCGGTCAGAATCCTCGATACCCAACTTCATGCGAAGGGTATGAAAAATATTGGTAAACTCTAGCATGTCTTGGTCCCTTTCCTGTCGCAACGTGGTCCACTTTAAGTATTTATCCTCATAGCTCCCGATAGGGTAGTACTACTCCTTGATGGCATCCCGGAATGAATTCCAAGTGGGTGCTGCTAAAAACAGTGAGGACGTACTTTCATCCTTCTTCTCACAGTAGGTTTCCCACCAGTCCTTAACATGGGGGGCAGCCTTGAAAAGAGCAAAAGTAATATTTTCTCGACTTGAAAAAATTATGAACATAAAAATATCCTTCTGGCAGATTTAACCATTTATCTACGACTTCTATATCTATTTGGCCCTAAAATATGGGAACGTCAAAGTTTACTTGTACTTTAAAAGGAGTGGTGCCTCCAAAGTGCCTATTGTATGTGGATGCATCGTCTGTAGGCAACCGTTGAAGAATATGGTCAAAGTTGTCCATCATCACGTTCCTTTGTTTCTCGAGGGCCTCCTCGAGCAATATTTTGATAGAATCCCCTGCTCCCTCATCTTTCTTTTCTTCCCCCATGGGCGGTCGTTGGGGTTTGTGAGGCTAATCTTGTAAAGGTTCAACCAGATCAAGCCCTAACTCCTTATACCCCAACCTCGTTGGGGACATGCAAAGAAGGATTGAGAAAGAGCAGACCGCTCTGATACCACTGATCCGAATTTAAACAAGAATGCAAAAAATTACAAATATAACCATAAATATAGAGATGTAGCAGAAATAACACTTATTTTCATTAATATCAGATACTGAAATATGCTTACAAACGGAATGGAAATAAGACTAGCTCGGGCAATGGTAGCTTATCTACGAGAAGAGATGTGGCGGCTACATGTCTCTAATTATGCTACAATGAGGCTTGAAGACCTATTTATTATTGAGAAACAATGGAAAACCCCAAACATCCAAAAACATAACCCTAGGAGATGAAATGCCAAACCATGGGCCTCGTTGGGGTAAATTGGCACATCAACTTCCCTGTAACTTTGGCATATGATCTTTGTTTGACACACACAATACCTCGTTAAAAAGATCTATCCAAGGATTACAACTGCTAACAATGAATATCAAGTTGGAAACTCATATTCATCATTGGTTATTTTCCAAAAAAACGTCGTTTAGGGCCTCAAAACGGCTCTAGAAGTTCAAGACCTGAAAAACTGCCAAAAATAGTAAATTGTGCTACAATTAGGGAAACCGAAAAACTGAAAGAAACAATGGTGGGGATCCAAGTGGAATAGGCAGGTGGCCACCAATATCCACCTGGATCACATGCTCTTGCTTCCTTAATGTTGCGTCAAGGTTTCCTGCTTCAAATGATGACTATTGGAGTTTTCAAGGATCTTGCTTCAGCAAGTCTGCACAACAGTTAATTAATTGCTTCAAAGTTTGGTTCCAATCTTCACAAAGCTTACCCAAGGCTACTTTAGCTGTATTTTTCCAAGTCTTCAATGCCAATTCAATAGTTCAACCAACAAGCCCAACTAACCCAATCCCAAAGCCCTAGAATTGTTGCTTCGTTTTTCAATATTGTTTCAATGGTTTGAATAAGTCTTCAATATACTTCTATGAGGTGATGGTTTCAAGCAATCATTCCCAAATAGGAGAGTATTTAAAACTAGATGTCCAAAAAATGCTCAAAAGACTGCTCTAAATAGCTGCCAAAACAACTAATCCTTTAGAATGATGTCACTCTACTCTAGCTCCTTGTTTGTCCTCCAAAACCTCTTCTACAACTACAGCCAACCCTCATTTTGTTTTTGCTCCTAAATGTTGCCTTCTAGGAGAGTTACGAGCTCTCCTTGGGCCGTATGGTACCCTTCTAGACAAAGTTACAGGGCTCAGGTTTTCTCCAAGGCTAGGTATAGGTTGTTGCACCTTTGTTTGCTGCTCAAACAATCCTCATGCCTCATGTAATAGACCAAACCCTTGTGGCTAGAATGCCCACACAAAAAACACACCATAAAACAAACCTAGAATGCTCTCAAGTTCGGCCTTCCTCTACTACAGTTTGAACCTAAAATGGAGATACAAACAAAACTCAAACGGTCCCTTACTCCCACGCCTTTGTCTTCTACTCATGCAGCTACCTCAAAGATGTATTGGATGTGTTTTGATGTTAAGATGTCTTCCTTTCTTGCTTGATTTTCCTTCTCCAAATATTCAGCTGGCTCAGATTGTGTTCTCTTCTTATCATATGCTTGGACTTATGAAATCCAATTTTTTTGAGCTAGAATGGACGAATTTAAGTTTATATTTATAGTGGTTTTTCCATATTCTAAAGGGACATGTCAGTCGAAAAGGTGTGATAAGCCTACATAAGTCAGCTTGCAGATTTTGCCATTTTTCACATACTCATATTTCAAAAATTGAGTTCTCTGCAATGGTAAGGAGTGATGAGGTATATAGGTACTCGTTAGAAAGCTTATGACCTCCTCTACAAGCTAGTGTAGACTTCCCTTCAATATATGGCCTCTAATGATAGAAAATTAAATTTTCATAGTATGCACATTTTTTCATAGCAACTCTATTAAGGAATTTCTTTTATGGAATTAGGGCATTAATTGACTTAGGGTTTTTCCAGAATTTTGACATGCTTGGAACAATGTTAGGCCTTATTCGTTTTTAGGGCATTTTATTCATTAGGTCACATGAGCATATTTAGGGTTTCCTTGAATGAATCATGCTAAATCATAGGTTTAGGGTTTCTTCAACATAATCTTTTAGGGCTTATTGCATAGTTCATCCTAGGGTTGCATACAAAGGCTTTTCATACACCTTGGGACTTCTTCAATCTTGCTAAGGTTTCATCAATGTGCATTAGGGTTTAATTCAACAAAAGGGCTAGGTCATCTTTAACCATGTTAGGGTTTCCAAGGCAAGGGCTCTTTCACATGAGATATTCATCCATTAGGGTTATTTTCAACAAGGCTAAGACATCATATAGAGTTAGGCCTTCATCATGTATATTAATCATCTAGGGTTTGCTCTTAAGGTTAGGATTTTCTCCAAATGTTTGCTTCAACAATGCACCTATCATATTGACTTCAATGACAACTTTACCAACAATCTCCCCTTTGTCATTGATGGAAATACCTCCCCCTATCAGTGTTCTCTCCCCCTTTGACATTAATGGCAAATGGGGTGTTTTTCCAGACAATGCCTTTCCAGCAGGTGCTCCCCCTATCATGCTTATTCTTTTTCATGTCATCATGTTGTTTCATCGTATTCTTGCCCCTTCTTCATCAAGGATAATTCTTCATGATAAGTATATTTCTTCCCCTGTTATCATGTTGCTCTTCAAGTGATAGATTTGTTATTGCTTACCTGTGCTCCCCCTAACAGTATGCATAATCTTTTTATGATGCCTTTGATTCCTTTAACAATGATTGATGCCTTGAGAATTCAAGGTACAATCAACATGTTCTTTTGGTGCAACCTGTTTCATTCTCCAAACCTTTGTGACTCTTTTTCCCTTCTTAGTTGACAACTCTTCAGATTGTTTAGGAACGCACTTCAATTTGCAATCTCGAGCTATATGTCCAACATTATGACATTTGAAGCATTCAGTTTGTATATGAATGAAGGGGCATAATTTCTTCCTAAAATTTTACTTTTTGGAGGCTGATAGGGATCCTTATATATGTCCTTGTTATATGCCCTACAATTCTTTGCCATGTGCCCAAAATTTGTACGAGAGTAACAATGACCAAAAAATATAGTATGGTACCTGGAAAATGAGGATTTGCCATTATGTATCTCTGAAAATGTTCTGCCATGATGTTCCTTAGTAATATTTATTGCTACCTGCAACATCAACATTTCTTCTTGGATCATAGGTCTTTCCAATGTCATTCTGAATGTTTTACTTGCTTTTGTTGGAACTGGGGGTATTAGCACAACTTTGAATCTTCTCCATGTTCTTATATTTTGATGCATTATGGTTTTCATCATTTTTTATGGAAGATTCACATGCATAACCAAAACCAGATTTATGAAGAGATCTTTGACAACTTAGGATAGCATCCAAGGTTTGAGAACTCTTTAGATTCTTGTTCAGCTGATCAACTTCTTTCCTAAGAGAAATAGTCTCTTCTTTCATCTTCTCACATTCTTCATCTTTATTTTCTAGCTTGTTCTCCATTTCTTCCTTCATCCTTGTTGCTTCACATGTTTCAATCTTAAGAGAGATGACATCTTATTCAAATCTATTAGTCTTTTCATTCTTTTATTTTAGTAGGCATGCCATGATTTTTCTTTCCTTTTCTGCTTCATTAACTTGTTTTTTTAAGAGGATCAATTCTTCCTTTAAATTCTTAACTTTAGTTCCTTGCATTTGTTTCTTTGCTTCTTCTAGTTGAGCTTTTAGGGAGGTGACTTCTTTATATTGACTAATTTTTGCTACGGATTTACTCAATTCCTCAGATCTCTAGTTGAGACAATTTTCCAAAATATCTTCCCTTCTTTTTGTTTTTTCTAATTAGGTTATCATGGAAATGATTTCTTCATGATATGTCTTCTTGTTTTGATGTAATTACTCCTTAAATTTGTTGAGTCCCTTATTGTAGGAATTTACAGGGTAAGTTCCTCAGAAAGAACACCAAAAGGACACCACTCACAACCAGATCTCAAATCAATACACCAGTATTTTTGACATGGTTAAAACCCTCAAAGAGGGAAACAGTCCACGGCCTGCGCCAATGTGGCTACTACAGGCAATTTATTAATAAAAGAATGAAAATTTACATAAGCTTCTCTCATAGACGGATTACCCGAACAA
>APFE030119586.1:46463-91375 GCA_000404065.3 Pinus taeda | reverse complement strand
CCGTCGGATCACTACATATCGTGACCGTCGGATTGTAAGTTACAAAATGTACAACGGTAAAGAAACACACTTTACCTAACTCTATACTAGACCAAGTTGAACTTAACTATTTCCTATGTGTCGGAATATCCTAACACTTATCTCTTTCTTGTACTTGAAGCTTGAACAAGTCAACTTCCTCCTTTGTCTTCTCAAGGTCAAGAACTTGTACTTGCTTTTTCAGTTCCTCATTTTCCCTTTTCAAACCGCTTATTTCTTCTAGAGCAACTTCAAGTTTTGCCTTGAGATCTTCTTTGGGGTCTTCTTCATTTTCTTCATCTTCTAGGTCTTCCTTGCTCTTGGTGTCTTTATCTACCTCCTTTGACTCTTGATTATCTTTGTGTTCTTGCCCACCATATTCTATATTTGAGGTTATGAGCAAAAGTCCTTTTGAATGAAGATCTTGAAGATTTTCACAAATCCCTTCTGTTGAAGAGTATTTCTTCATCTTGACTTTGATAGGATATGGTAAACTACTCAAGAATGTCTTAATTTCTCTTGCATTATATTCATTGGACCCCTCTTCCATTGTGCTTCTGATAACCACTGATTCCCAGATTTTAGGGTCTTGAGCCGTTAAAAAGAATTCCATTCTTTGTCTCCATGACTCATAGTTTGTCCCCTCAAACAACAGAGCTTTCCCAACTTTATTAGCTTTTGTTTTCACAGTTGAAAAAGAGACATCTTTAGAAGGATTAAAGGCTTTCTTCCTTCGTTTTGCCATTTGTGTTCTAAGGATATACCTTCCAACTATTAGGCTATGAGTGAAGGTACTGACTCTGATATCAATTGTTGGAAACACTAAATCAATGTTTCTTTTACAATTGTTACTTTTATGCCAGTTAAGATCTCTTATATAGAACACAAAAAGAACGATAACATAATAAATATTTATCAACAAGAATTGACAAGGACTCCTATCCTTTTTACAATGAATCAAGTACAATAATATATCAAGGCTCCAACCCTAGATGAAGACTCCAATCTTCAAACCGCCAAACTCCAACCTGTACTATCCCAAGCACCTACTTGGTCTTCTTGAGGACTCCAATACTCTAGGGCTTCAACCCTTTTAGCTGGTTCAAGCTCCAACCTAGTATTCTTAAGGACTCCAATCCTCTAGGTCTCCAACCCTCTGCTTTAGATCTTCAATATGGATTCAACGGCTCTTCAAGGCTCCCAATATTTTTGTAACAAGCCCTCACAGTACCTTTTCCTTCAACAATGCCCTCAATTGATCTCCAATACACTTAGCTCATCAATGACAACTTTATCAATTGCATAAGGTGTCCCCAAGGCTCTTCATAATACCCAAACCAACTTCTCCAATGTTACTCCATGAGGGCTACAAGGTCAACAATGTCTCCAATATTATCTCCAAGATCTGCTTCTACAATTGTCTTCAACAGTTTTGACAAATCTTCAATGGTATTCTAGTAGTTCTCCAAAAATGCTTTTAACAAAACTTCTTCACAAAGCATCTGCTTTAATATACTTCAAGTGTGTCCTCAACAAGATGCCTACACCAGATCTTCAAGATGCATCAACCACACTCATGCTTCCTCAATGTTGCTTCAAGGTTTCCTACTTCAAATGATGACTATTGGAATCGTCAAGGATCTTGCTTCAACAAGTCTGCACAAGAGTTAATCAACTTCTTCAAAGTATGCTTCAAAGTCTAGTTCCAGTGTTCACAAACTTTACCCAAGGCTGTTGTACTTGTATTTTGCCAAGTTTCAATGCCTCTTCAATAGGTCAAGCAACAAACCCAACTAACCCAATCCCAAATCCCTAGAATTGTTGCTTCATTTTTTAATATTGTTTCAGTGGTTTGAATAGGTCTTCAATGTACTTCTATAAGGTGATGGTTTCAAGCAATTCTTCCCAACTAGGAGAGTATAAAAAATTGGATGTCCAAACAATGCTCAAAAGACTACTCTCAGTCGCTGCCAAAACAACCAATCCTTTGCACTGATGTCACTTTGCTCCAACTTTGTGTTTGTCCTTTAAAACCTCTCCTACATCTGCGGCCAACCTTCGTCTTGTTTCTGCTCCTAAATGTTATTGTCTAAGAGAGTTACCAGCCCCCCTTGGGCCTTATGGCACCCTTCCAGACAGAGTTATAGGGCTCAACCCTTCTCCAAGGCTAGGTATGTTAGTTTTTGGTAGCATCGGAAGTGCTCTAGCCTTGAAAATTGGTGGAGAGGTTAAAGCACATGAGTTCTAAAGAACCCAGAAAGCATTTGGTGAAATTCCACCCTCATTGTATTTTATTGAGATTATTAATATTTTTAATAGGATTCCTAAATCTAAACTTAAGAAAATTAAAATATTAATAGGTATTAATCAAAATATGGGTGATAATGATCTAAAAGACAGATCAAGTCATGTTTTAATCTTAGTCATTGATTAGAGACTTAATCTCGATCGTTGAAGACTCAACAGGAAAAGTATAAAAAGGAGGCTTGGGGTTCATTTGGATACACACAGAGATTGAGGAAATCAATTTTCTGATGAGAAGTTCTCAAAAGGAATATCGATTAGGAGAAACTTTGCAGCTAAGGAGCAAAGAGAATTTGGGAGAAGGACTTTTCAGAAAATACAGAACAGAGTGGCAGAGAGAGCTTGCAGAGAGGCAGCGCAGTAGTTGGGAGAGCTGACGTAGAAACGTTGCCTGTCATGCAGAATCCAGAACAACCGACACTGTCGGGAACTGTTGGGACTACCAAGAGCTGTCAAACAGTTGGGAGAGCTGATGTAGAAAAGTTGTATGTCATGCAGAATCTAGAACCATGGGGAGCTGTGGGAACAGTGGAAACTGTCAAGAACCACTGGAACAACCGAGAGAGATGACGCAGAGGCAGTGCAGCAGCCGAGAGAGCACATGAGTTCTAAAGAACCCGGAAACAGCGTGGTGAAAGTCCACCATGATTGTATTTTATTAAAATAATTAATATTTTTAATGGGGTTTTTCTAAGTCTAAACTTAGGAAAATTAAAATATTAATGGGTATTAATCAAAATATGGGTGAGAATGATCTAAAAGTCGGAGCAAGTCATGTTTTAATATTAGCCGTTAATTAGAGACTTAATCTCAGTCGTTGAAGACTCAACAGGAAAAGTATAAAATGGAGGCTTGGGGTTCATTTAAATACACACAGAGATTGAAGAAATCGATTTTCTAAGGTGAGAAGTTCTCAGGAGAAAAATCGATAAGGGAAACCTCTCAGCTGAGGGGCAAAAAGAATCTGGGAGAAGGGCTTTCCGAAAAATACCGAACAAAAGGCGAAGAGAGTTTGCAAAGAGGCAGCACAGTAGTTGGGAGAGATGACGCAGAAATATTGCATGTCATGCAGAATCTAGAACTGTCGAAACAACCGGAACTGTCGGGAACTACCGGAACTGCCTGGAGAGCTGACGCAAAAAAGCTGCCTGTCACACAGAATCCAGAACTGTCGGAACAACTAAAATTGTCGCCGAGACAGTCGAAACTGTCGGGAATAGCCAGGAGAGCTGACGCAAAGGCAGCGCAGTAGCCGGGAGAGCTGACACAATAAATTTGCCTGTCACACAAAATCCAGAACTGTCAGAACTGTCGAGAACTGCCGGAACATCCAAGAGAGCTGGCACGGAGGGCAAAGAAGGTGACGCAAAACCAGCGTAGAAAGAGTCGAGGTTAGCCAATCTTGTGCTGAATCAACCAGAATTCTGCTGGGTGAAATGAGGTAAAACTCACTCAGATTTTCTGCCAGTATTTTTCTCTGTAAAGTATTGCTAAATGAGCATCCTAGATTTGTATTCAGATATTTCTCCTGCATAATAATAAACCCTCAGAGTTGCTGCACCAGTTTTCCCACACTGGGTTTTTCCGAGGACTATTGTGTCCAAAAATAAGTGTCTTATGTATCTTGTTCTTTGCTATGTTTTATGTTTCATGAGATCAAATATTTAGTTAGTGTAGGTTGCATAAGTAATTTGCTTTAGTATTCAAAAGAATAACTTGATGAATTTATGTTAAAAATCAAGTAGGTGAAGTAGATTCAAATTTGTTGTAGTAGGGGTTCCTTCAAGTCTAGGAATTTTCACATGATATCAGAGCATTGATTTTGAAACAGGAAGAGCAGATCCAGTACTGAGCAGTGAGGCCGAAAGTTGCACTTGGCAGCAATTCGAATCCCCTTGGAGGGATAGCACACTCCTTGATGGGGAGCAAATCCGAGGAAATCTCTCTTGAAGTGAGACAATAGAGAGGTACGATTCCCACTTTGTGAGTTTGTAGAGGTAGAGGGAGTGACGCGGAGCCTTAGCGCAGTGCTTGAAGGGTGCAGTTTCTATCAGGGCATAAATCCGCTGAAAAATAACAAAGACGCGTAGAAGGGGAATTTTCTCCTCAGAGGAATTTTCACCAGAAAGTTCGCATTTCTCACTTGCTGAGCAACTGAGCAATGATAAGCAGTGACTAGAGGAGGCAGTTCCACAGTTGGGTGAGATGGAATCACATGGGCTCAAGACAAGTTGGAAGGTGCTTCCAACTATGTCATATGGAAAACCAAAATATTAGTTGTTCTGGACGAATATGATCTAGAGGCCTACGTTAATAGAGTTGTAGTTGTTCCTGCTGACAACGATCAAAGGAAGAAGTACAAGGTCGAGCAGGGGAAGGCAAAGAGGCTTATTCTCGATGGAGTTCGAGATCATGTGGTCTCACACTTGCAGGGCAAGGATACAACTCGAGAGATGTGGGAAGTCGTGTCTTCTCTGTATAAGGGCTCTTCTGAACAGCAGAAGATGTATTTGGAGTAGAAGTTGCAGCGACTTTGATGCAGAAAGGAGAAGGGGTGAACCTCTATCTTCAACGCCTTTAGGACAATAGAGACCAGCTTGTTGTAGTGGGGTCCACTCCTTAGTCAACCGCGATGGTGAGGATAACCCTGAATGGAGTCTCGAATGAATGGCAAGTTTTCGTCCAAAGCATAATAGGCAGAGAAAAACTACCTTCATGGGAGGAGATGTTGGCGCTCTTCAACAGGAGGAGTTAAGGAGGGACCTAGTGAAGGTCAACCTCAGTGGCAGCATTGGGAGTGGCACAAAGACGAAGGAGGAGGAGGAAAACGCAACCCTAGCATCGAAGGGACTGTAGAAACCGAAGTGAAAGGAGGACATTTCGAAGGTGTTTCAGTTGTGGCGAGATGGGCCACTATGCATCCCAGTGTCCTTTGAAGAAAAAGGATAAGGATGAGAAACATGATCCTAAGGCTGCTTCAGCGAAGATCTTTGAGGATGAGCTAGCCATGAGTGCCCACGCATCTCCAGGATGGAGATGGGATGATATTGAGTTGTAGTCAACAGGACTACATGTGGGCAGGATCCTTGAGGAGTCCACCTCTTGGATCAATTCTTTGCTACGGGAGCCCAAGATTCAGTAGTAGCGAGATGGACTTAGTGTCAGATGATGCAATGGAGTGTTTGGAGGACAGATGCAATAGTTGCGAACCAGAGACTGATCAACGCAGAGCAAGGTTGGCAAAAGTGCAGTTGGCACAATGCAGAAGTCAACAGCAGTGCAGAAGATTCAGAGGGTCAAAGACTAGTAGCAGTCAGATTCCAACATCCATGGTATTATGCTGAACACAGTTAAGTTCAGTTAATTTTGGATGTTTTTCAGTTGCTTCTCTCAACAACTGAGTTGCAGTACGGATGCAGTGTTAGCAGTGGTAGTGCTAGCAGCAAAGCAAATACAGGGTTTGAGAGGGAGTTGTAGTATAGATGCAGCGGTGGCAGGGGCAGTGTCATGGACAACAACACAGTGTTGGTGGTAGCAGTAGTGCAGAAAGGTGGTGCTTCAAAAACAAAGCAGCATGCAGGTGGACATTGTTGCCAGAGTCCTTTCCTCACTAAGAGAGGGTGATATTTTTTGGTAGCATCTAAAGTGCTCTAGCCTTGAAAATTGGTGGAGATGCTAAGGCACATGAATTCTAAAGAACCTAGAAACCGTTTGGTGGAATTCCACCTAGATTGTATTTAATTAAAATAATTAATATTTTTAATGGGGTTCCTAAATCTAAACTTAGGAAAATTAAAATATTAATGGGTATTAATCAAAATATGGGTGAAAACAATCTAGAAGGCAGATCAAGTCATGTGTTAATCTTAGCTGTTGATTAGAGACTTAATATCAGTCGTTGAAGGCTCAACAGGAAAAGTATAAAACCGAGGCTTGGAGTTCATTTGGATACACATAAAGAGATTGAGGAAATTGATTTTCTAAGGTGAGAAATTCTCAGGAGGAAAATCCATTGGAGAGATCTTGTAGCTGAGGGTCAAAGAGAATTTAGGAGGACTTTCCAGAAAATACAAAACAGGGAGGCGAAGAGAACTTGTAGAGAGGCGGCGCAATAGCCGAGAGAGCTAATGCAGAAAAGTTACTTGTCACGCAGAATCCAGAACTGTTGGAACAACGGAAATTGCCGAGAACTATCGGAACTACCGGGAGAGCTAACGCAGAGGCAGTGTAGTAACCAGGAGAGCTAACGCAAAAAATATGCCTGTCACACAGAATCTAGAACTGTTGGGTACTGTCGGAACTATCGGAATAGCTGAGAGCGTTGAAATAGCCGAGGTTAGCCAGTGTTGTGTCGGATCAACCAGAATTCTATCGTGTGAAGTGAGGTAAAAACTCACTCAAATTTTCCGCCAGTATTTTTCTTTGTAAAGGATAGCTAGATGAGCATCCTAGGTTTGTATTCAGATATTTTTCTTTCATAATAATAAACCCTCAAAGTCGCTGCACCGGTTTTCCTGCATTAGGTTTTTCCAGGGACTATTGTGTCCAAAAATAAGTGCGTGCTATCTGTCTTGTTCTTTGCTCTGTTTTCTATTTCATGAGATCAAATATTTAGTTAGTGTAGGTTGCAGAAGTAATTTGCTTTAGTGTTCAGAAGTTTTTCCATATTCTGAAGGGACACGTCAGTTGGAAAGGTGTGATGAGCCTACATATGTCAGCGTGCAGATTTTGCCATTTTTCACATACTTAGATTTCAAAATTTGATTTCTCGACAATTGTAAGGAGTTATGAGGTATATAGGGACTCGTTAGAAAGCTTATGACCTCCTCTATACGCTGGTGTAGACTTCCCTTCAAGATATGACCTTTAATGATGGCAATTTAATTTGAGCCTACATATGTCAGCTTGCAGATTTTGCCATTTTTCACATACTTAGATTTCAAAATTTGATTTCTCGACAATTGTAAGGAGTTATGAGGTATATAGGGACTCGTTAGAAAGCTTATGACCTCCTCTATACGCTGGTGTAGACTTCCCTTCAAGATATGACCTTTAATGATGGCAATTTAATTTTTCATCATATGCACATTTTTTCATAACAAGCCCTATTAAGGAATTTCTTTTATGGAATTAGAGCATTAATTGACTTGGGGTTTTTTCACAATTTTGACATGCTTGGGACAATGTTAGGGCTTCTTGTTTTAGGGCATTTTATTCATTAGGTCACATGAGCATCTTTAGGGTTTTCTTGAATGAATCATGCTAGGTCCTAGGTTTTAGGTTTATTCAACATAATCTTTTAGGGCGTATTGCATAGGTCATCTTAGGGTTGCATGCAAAGGCTTTTCATACACCTTGGGGCTTCTTCAATCTTGCTAAGGTTTCATCAATGTGTATTAGGGCTTATTTCAACACAACATGGGTTAGGTCATCTTTAACCATGTTAGGGTTTCCAAGGCAACGACTCTTTCACATGAGATATTTTCAACAAGGCTAAGACATCATATAGAGTTAGGGTTTCATCATGTATATTAAGCATCTATGCTTTGCACTTTGGGTTGGAGTTTTCTCCAAATGTTTGCTTTGACAATGCACCTATCATATTGACATCAATGACAACTTTACCAACAAGGCTTTGCACTAAGATGAAAGATTTTGATCTAACAAATCTCATAGCCTGATCATAGAATTTAAAAACTAGGAGTCTTTGAATTCTATGATCAAGCTACCAAAATTATCAACAAATTTATCAAGGTCTTGAGATTGTATCAACAGAGGCTATACTGGTAGCCTTAAAGTATTGTAGCTTTTTTCCTGCTTTGAAAAAATATTTAAAAACTGCAAAGAAATTACAAGGAAAATGAAGTGAATTCCTCATAATATATCTGATACAGTTGCTTGAGAGAGGAGTATATTTTTCAAGGGCAACAAGGAGTCTTACATCTTCAGAAATATATGCATATAACTTCAGCCCATGTTCAGTTTTGAAGCAGAGCAAAGCTTGTATGTTACATATTCAAGTTTATACACTAAAGACTTAAAGGTACACAACTAGATGCTTTAAAGTGTCCTTTATTCACTTGGAGTATTTAGTGCAGAATGCAATGCCTCTTCAAGATACTTCTCTGCTGCTGCGTATTCCCTCCTTTTATCCTCAATAGCTAATGCAGCAAGTGCTTTGTCCTGTACAATAACAGAAATTTCTAATATTACAACTGCTGCAAATCATGACTGCTTTACTTAGACAATATCAAGGGAGAATAAGTACATAAGAATGATGAAAAGGAACCATACAGGTGGCAAGTCTTGGTAACTTCTTAGAGTATCCAATAAGGGTTTTGTCTTCCTCTCTAGTTCATTCCGATTTTCAACCATTTGCATCAACACACCATGACTGATCTCTGGAGTATATCCCACTCGACTTAGCAATGCCTGCACAGATGAGGAGGAAGGAACTCATTTGAGATGAACAAATCATATTTTAATTTTTCGACCGCCAGACAAAAATGGGTCCCGCACCAAAACACTCTTGTAGTGAACAGGGAAGCTTGAATATTAGCACAGAAGAACATAGATATCCGCTGGGGTTAAAGATCTACCTTTTGCTTGATGTCCATAAGCAGTAGTTAGAAAATTTTATTTCTATGTGGCATTATTATAATTTCTGCAATAATATCAGCAATATTTCATGCACATCTACATTGTTTTCTAAATAAGAAAAGGGCACTGTATTCCTACCTTATAGTTTGAAAGTTGCTGCAAGTATTGACGCTCTTTTGAAACCATGATCCTCAGGTTGGTTTGCCACTGTGCCATCGGACCCTCACGGCCAGCTATTTCTTCTTCCAATTGTGTAAGTGTTCTTTAAAAGACAGAGTATATACATTAGGTTTCTATTCAATTTCAATCATCCAAAAGAAGGGTAAAATGATAAATGTATGATTGAGGTTGATCTTCTATCTGTGACCATGACTAGATATGATGCAGGAGGTTGCAACTGCATGTCATAGTTTGTGTATGTCATCTCCAATTTTATATAGAGTTTCTTTTAAGGCATTCCTTGCAAGTTTTGAGATCATAAAAAAGCAAATCCATTGAAAGCTGTAACATAAGCATGTCGTACATACCGCTTCAAATAAGTCAGCCTTGCTATGGCTTTTCGAGTATTTTCAAGAAGAATTTTTGACTCCTTTTGTGCTCTGGCCCTCTTTTCCTCCACATCAGTCTTCCTTAAAGAAAGGTCTCCCATTGCAACAAGAAAACTGCACTTTTTTTCTACAAATCAGCCATAAAAATAAGATAAAGTAATACAGAAATTAAGAAAGGCCATGTAAAATGCTCACCTACTCATTTCAGTGTCTTTGATATTCAACAAGTTTGAAACGCTTGCAAGCATCTGGGCTGATGTCACAGCATTTGGAGAGAGGTTTTCATGGGCCAATCCTGCGCTATCCAAAATCTCCCTTAATCTTGCAGCTGTAAGCAGGTGAATGACATTCATAGAATCAGTTAAGGTAAAATGAAACTTCCCAAGAATTTCAAGAAAAAGTGTCTTTTTTTCCCTCGGAATTTTAAGAAATGCTCTGTATCGGTTTGTGTAACCCTGTACCTGCATTGCAATTAATATAAAGTATTCTAAAGAAGTTCCACATTCTGGAAGGAATCCAAACTTTGGATGATCTTGACAATGAGCTGGCATCTATTATTGGAAAAAGTTTTCAAGCACCTTCCAAACCTATCTACAATGAACCTGTAAGTAACCCTTTCTCAATCAATTTCATTTCTCATGTAGCACAAAATATATTATTTTCACTCAATCAAATTTCATGGTCCACTATTTAAAAATCCCACATTTCGAGGTACCTCCCCAATTTGAACGTGGTAATCTCAAAAGTATGGTAGATAATTAGTTAAGAGTGAGTGGGTTTAATGAGGTCAGAAAAGCACAGACACACCTTCCACACAGCATATTCATTGCTGACATTTCTTTATCTGGTGGTATCACACATCTAATAGAAAAAATGAATTTAAAATTGAACACGTGCATTAAATAAAGATAAGTCACAAGATGATGATACAACACAAAAGGCAAGGGGTGTCCCTTGATACAAGATACATTGTTTTAATCAATGTTGTGAGACTTGGGCTTCGCAAATATTCCACCAGCTTGGGGACCGGCAAAACTAGCAATGCGTCAAAACTTGGCCAAAGACTTGGCAAAACTCGGTAAATAGATCAAAACTCAGAATATAGTTATTTTGGTGAACAAAAAATAATAATGGCACTTTCATCCATGACAACAATTTATCCATCACTTAATCTCATCAAATATGGTAATATAACATTTTGCCACTTCAAATTTGTCTCATACACTAAAGTCTGAAACATAAATCAAAATTTCAAGTAGCTTCCAATCCACCATGATCAAATAATAACAAGTTCAAGTTTCAATGATTCAATTACTGTACTAGATAAATCATGACATAATCATAAACTCAAAATAGGCAACGTCTCAAATCTTGAGTCTCACCTACTAACATTCAAGGACACCTAGCATATGCCCTTGAAGAGCTAAGCCCTGCATCACTACTCTCATGCAAAAGCCGAGATGCCTTGAAGAGCTAAGCAATTTCAAAACCGTTTTAAAAAACCGGTTACCGGTCTAACCGGCCGGTTAGAAAGGCCGCCGGTCTAAACCGGCCAAAAAACCCGGTTGGAAAGCCCCCTTCGCCCAGTTTTTGCCCTAACCGGTGAAAAACCGGCCGGTTCCGTCCTAAACCAACCGGTTTTAGGCATGCCCACTTCCCTCTTGCAAAATCTGTCTTCCCTCTTGCAAAATTGAACTCGGATGTTGTGTTGTCTTGTTCTGAATCTCAAAGAAGGAAAATTCAAATGAAGAATTAAACATTCTAGGCATATTTGTAAGACACATTCCCTATGGTTAGACTGTAGCTCTGAGATAGGAAAGCAAAGGAATTTGAAGCACTGGTTGTGGGATCCGAAGTGCTAGGCTACAAGCCTAGACTAGGCCGAATCCTTTGAAAGAGAAAGCAAAGATCTGTGTTCACATTAGGTCTGACATCACCATCCAAATTTTGGTGTCACCTCAGAAGGTCTGAAATTCAAGTTCTGTGCATCATTACAGAGATGACCGAATCACATTTTTGAGATGTCTTTTGTGAACTAATAGCAGTCCCAATCTCCAGTGAAGACCCTTCTCAAGAAAGAGACTAAAGTTGAGTTGTTTAGAGTCCTTATAAGCCTAGCTGGAAGGTCTATTATGAAGCATCACTCACCATATTTCAAGAAGCCACCATATTTGAAGAAGCCAAGATTCCTGTGGAAAAGGACAAAAGTCTTGAGCATATATATATAAGAAGGATGAGCCATACAGTGATATAAAAGCCGACCTTGAAAGATAGAAGAGAACCTCTACTTTTCGAGTATATTGGGTTTGATTAGCGTGATTGGTGGAGCCCTAATAATAGGGTCATACTCAGAATTTTATATCAGGCCTGTAGCAGCCTCTCCATAACACTAGTCATGTCATTATTCACCCTTTAAAGAAGGATTAGATCTGTTTTTGTGTTTTGTAGAAGTCCTAATTTGAGGGTCAAGCTTGCAAGAGAAAGCTACAGGATTCTCAAGAACAAGATCTACTGTAATAAGCAGTAAAAAGGAAGTTTGTAGCAGCTCCTGCCAGAAGTAATCTTGTAATCTTACCTCCTTGGAAGCTACAATCAATGATAGAAGAAGCATCAAGCATCTTGCACCAGCCTGTGAGAAAAGTCTTTCTGAGATCCTGTAGCAATAGAAGAACAATAGCATTGCCCATCATTCTTTGAAATCTCATTAAAAGGAATCCTTGGAGGAAGCAGTTTTGTTGTTGAAAACAGTGTTAGAAGAAGTCAGACAGAAGAGGATCTACACCTTATAGGAAGATCATGGCAGCTAAGGAAGTAAAAATATCTTGGACAATGTAATCAAGGAGAAAGCTTCAAAGCATTGCAGCAGCTCCCAGTGATCATGAAGAACTAAGATATGTGGTCCTTGACTTTAAGGAACATATAATTATTTATGTTCTTACAAGATCTAATCCATATTAGATTAGGGTTCTGCAAAAGAAAAAAAACATTTTTTGGTTCTAGGGTTTGTGACATCTAAGTTCTTGTAAACCCTAGTTCAGAAACCCTAATCCTATAATTTAAGCTTATTAATGTGTAGAGAGTCTAGGGAGAAATTGGAAACCCTAGCAAGTTTAGATTTGAATGTAAAACCCTAGAATTGATATTTAGGGTTTGGATCTAAAAGTCACTTAGGGTTTGATATATAAATGAGCAATCTTTGCATATTTTGTCTCTATTGGCTTGGAATCATGGTTTTAAATCTTAAAAATAGTTTTTTTTTCATTAAAAAATAATTATTTAATGTATTTTTCTAAAACCGGTTCGTTTAGACCAAACCAGTCCCGGTTAGACCGGTTCCGGTCGGTAAACCGGTTCATTAGGTGGACCGGTCCAGTCACCGGTTCCGGTGTTAAAAACATTGGAGCTAAGACCTGCATCACTACTATCATGCAAAAGCTGAGATGCCTTGAAGAGCTAAGGCCTGCATCACTACTCTCATGCAAAAACGGAGATGCCAATGTCCAGGGTATCAAATACCAATGTGCCAAAGAGATCACTAGAGAACGTGTCAAGCCAACTCAAATCATTAAGAGACCCATCCTCCACACCTAATCGACTCTAGATCAATCTTATCAGATGCAACTAGATCCATATCCTTTGGTTTCAATTGCTTTATGCGCAAGCAAATGTTGTAGTAAATGAAGACCAACTTATTCAATCACTCCTGCTCCAACCTGTTGTGCTTCTTGATGTGGATGTCCTCAAAGAATGATCAATTACACTCATAACCTGAAGCGGTGCAAGGCTGACCGGAAACTATAATCGAAAATTCTTGTAGCGCTGGTGTGTTGGTGCCACAATCTATCCACCAATGAGTTGGACGAAAGGGCAAATGGGTTCACCCTTTATGAATGCTTTCTCAAGCTGGTTATATATGTACTTGCCTATTCTTTTGCATTCATCCACAATATACTGCACCCAAATCAAGTTATGTATGTCCTTCAAAATCAGATCTATATAATGGGCAACACACAGGGTCCAAAATATGGTTTTATATTTCTCACATAGCAGTGGTCCAACTGCCACATAATTTGCAACATTTTCCATGACTACTTGGACAACATGTCTGGGCCAACTTGTTCAAGAAACTCTGCCAGAAATGTATATAACAAATTTGCATCCTCGACATGTGATGACACATCAATGGATTTCAAGGACATGATTCCTTTAGGGCATGATCCAACAAAATTTATGATTGTTCTATTCTTTTGATCAATCAACCCTTCTAACATAATGGTTTAACCAGTACTCTCCTACGAACTCTTAGTACCTTGCAACTATTCCTTGACAAACTTTAATCTTCATCTAGTTCTTCTCCCTGAATGCATTATAAGTGGGGGCTTTGTATCTAAGACCAATTATTGCAATAGCATTTACCATGGGATGATGAAAAAGAGGAGAGTTTGCAAGGTTAAATGGGAGGTTATCCGATACCAAAACCTCCTCATCACGAGGCTTGCCTCCTTCCTTTTCTTTTTCATTAAAACTCTTCAAGGATGGTTGAGATTCAGTGGATGTGTAAGGACAGAAGAAAGGAGAGGTGATGGTTGGACTTGCAACATTTGATGAACACCTACCAAGAGGTGGCAATTCAAAACTATCAACTCCTCCAATTTCCAACCTCATCCTAGGTTTCTTTGCTTTGCTCAACTTGATGTTTTTCAAACCAACTATCATTTGGGTTGTGACCTCTTCAAGGTAACTGTCACAAACATCTTTGCATGGTATTCATGCTAGGTGGTGTTTCTATCTCTTTGTAACATCCCCAAGGGGATTAAGTGGCCCAAGGGACAAAGTAGCCTATCGATCACCGTAGGCTATAGTCATCTATAAAGAGAAAATCCCCAAAATACCCAATGTTTGGGCAAGTTTGGGGCAGCTGGGGCAAAAAAAACCCAAAGTTGTGGTTTGATGTGAATTTCACTCAATTAATTAAGGAGAAAATCCCCAAAAGGAATATATAAATACAAGGGGATTGGATTCATTTGAGGCATCATAAAATTGGATCAATTTGTCTTTGTTTTTCTTTGAGCCTGAGACTCTGAGGGTTTTAAGACCCCTTTTCTTCTCTGACTAGTTTCGTTGGAGATGATCCCACCCTACCTAGTCACCCTTTTCTTGTTTTGGCATATGTCCTTGGAGCAGGCTGGTTTGGTTTACGAATTAAGGCTATATTCTGTTCTAAGACGGCATATCCTCGTGGGAGCAACTCGGTTCTGTCTAGAAATCAAGCAAATAAATTCTTTGTGGCCTCTAGGATAGTTCTAGTTGGATTTGAAGATGGACAATTTTTCTTGTCCTGACATAGAATATCTTTTCTTGAGTAGCTTGAATCTGTTTAATTTATTGGCAACCTTCCTTCAAACATCGAAAGGTTACCCTGGGAATCAGATTAAATAAGGGATCCTTGGTAACTCTCGCGGGTCAACCTGAGGTACCGCATGCATACATAGGCTAGCGAGGCCCTAACCAGACAATAAATCCCATTCTCCAGCCACCAAGTTTCGGGTTAAACAATGAAGGCTCTCCATAAAGGTTTTTGAAACAGTATTGGTTTGTCGAAAGGCCAATATTAGGCTGAGTCACATCAGATTGCTCTGTTGTAGGTAGTAGCAACAGATGCCTAGGGCACAACATTACAGGAGTCGAGCAACAAACGCACACGGTCTGTGAGTTGGAAGGGAAATTCTCGACATGGCTAAGAAGTTATGGCCTAAGTGATAATTACAACTTGGACGTAATTGTGACCCCTCCGTGAGACAGATCCGCGACATCGTAATTTTACTGACGTAACACAACACATGCCTAGGGCACAACATTACAGGAGTCGAGCAACAAACGCACACGGTCTGTGAGTTGGAAGGGAAATTCTCGACATGGCTAAGAAGTTATGGCTTAAGTGATAATTACAGCTTTGACGTAATTGTGACCCCTCCGTGAGACAGATCCGCGACATCGTAATTCTACTGACGTAAGACAACCTCGTGACGTGCAACGTCTCTGAATCAATTCGAGACAGGTATAGATTTTCAATATCATTCCAGTCGTGATCGCAACAAGACTAAGACAGACAATACAATCTGGTCTCGGGTATTTACTATTTTCTGATAAGCTTCCAGAACTATGAAGCTACCACTGCGCATCAAGATAGCGTGAGATCTCCTGTGGGAAATAGTGCCAAATTCTGAGGAGTAGCATAGTTAGTCGTAATTAAGGAGTGAATCGAAATCATTAGAACTGATATTATTAAATTTCAGTGGAGTATTTGTCTACTAAACAAATGCAATCCGAACTATATTGAGAATTGTTAGTTATCAACTGTGGAAGGTTTATTGAATGAATTGCATTACCATTGAAGATTTTATGCATTAAAAAACAAATGCCCACTGATTTGAATGGATGAATGCATTCTATTACTGATTTATTAAATCAAACAGAGAAACCCTATGGAAAAAAATTACCATAGTGCATTACTCTTTATGCCTAAGTTGCACAAAACGCCGAAAGGTTTCAGAGTTTCCGAAATGGGTACGTTTAGAAACGTCACCTCCAAAAATGGAAATATATTCAAGCGAATAACACATTATCTTGCAAGAAAATATGGAAGAAGACCCATAGAAGACAATTTAGAAGGAAAACTAAGTCTATATTAACCCTCATAGATGATTACATGATGGTTGAGTTTCGGCCGAGTTTCAAAGTTTCGGGTACAGGTACGGCCCAAAACATCGAGTTCCTAGAAGTTTTGTGCAACATAGCTTTATGCTCTCAAACATAACAGTTAGGCAGTCTTTGCCATGACTTTCTCCTCATCATTTGGATCCATCCGAATAGCATGCTCCCATGGTTGATCAAGAGGCCTTTTGGGCTTTAGAAGTCATGGGTAAGAATCTAGGTAAATCTAGAATCTAGATGACAAAAATCTCTCCGATAAAAATTGAAAAAGAAAAATCAGAAAAAAAATATGCTGCAAATCAAAATGCCTTCTACAAAATTAAAATGCAATGGACATTGGACGTGGAATAGCAAAGATCCATCATGCAGATTGATCGTTTCTCGACCTTGAGGCTTGTATAATTTAATCTCCTGCCGATAGGTACACCAACAGCCAATGATCTCCAAACTTCACAGTCAAACAGCAGATGCTCTTTGACAGGCAGATGATCACTGTTCACTCACAGCTACAAGCTTCAGTAAAAGAAAACCCTCAAATGCTAAAACACCCTGCTAGCATAAGCAAGGTTACAAACCCTCAAGGCTCAATTCTCAAATGCACTCTAAATTGGTTCGGTCCTGTCACACTCTAAATTGCTCAAACACCCAAGTTGTACAAGAATCCAATCTAGAATGAGGATTAGTGGAAAATTAGACGCTTTATGAATTTAGGGTTATCCTTTGATTTTTCCCCTCCCAAAACCCTGTTTCATTATTTTTAACTTTTTGCCAGGTTTGCAGCATGCGGGGTCCGCAATTTCCATGTTCAAGTCAAACTCACAAGTTTGGGCAAGTTCATCAAGTTTCAAGTGAGTCTGGCAAGTTTCATGGGACTCAGCGAATCAGCAAGACTCATGCGTCTGTCAGTCAAGTATCACAACGCTAGTTTTGATGTAACTCTTGCAAATTACAACATTATACTTGCACATTTTTTTCACTGGCTTGCCTAACTCCACCTAGGAGTGCGTGCAACCAAAAACATTCCAACTGGAATAAGAGGCCAAAGGTGAGATCTGTCTATTCCACCAAGCATGTCTAGGACTTGCACTTTGCCCCAACCACTATTGAAGTACTAGTGTACAACTAACACAAGCACAAACACAAACATGTCATTATAGAGAATTGAACCTTGCCCTTTTTCACCAACCCAACAAGCCACCCATTGACACACATATAATATCAAGTATTATTCTTGCAGTTTTGTAACAACATTTACAATCTATTTGGCATTCATGAATGCTGCATTGGACAGAAGAGCAACAATGGGACAAGGCAATAAGGAGTGGATCGCAAAATTATGAGCAGAGGACAATATCAAAACACCCATTACAAAGGGTCTATCAACTCCAGCCCATCAACAGAAGATCAATTGAGGTGTGGAATCATTCAAGATCCTCATCCAACCTTTCACTTCACACCACGTCTGGTTCTCCTGAAGCATATAGACCAGTAAGAGTGACAGGATATATTATCTCAACACAGAAAGGAGGATAAATCCTCCGTGGTTGGGAGATTCAGAGATATGACAGAAAGGGCAATCGAGGGAGAAAGTTGGAAGGAAATACACAGTTTGTGGGAGGAATTTCGGAAGGCAACAAGGTCCCTACCAATCACAGGTGGAGAATGGTGAGAGGCAGACAGTAAGTGACCAAGCAGCTTGGGAGCAGATTGGAAAGAGTAGGGGAGCACCAGGTTGAGAGGAGAGCCAACCAAGACACTCCAGACTGGAAAGCATTTGCAAGGAGGGTCACTCGTTTGTAGGGCATAAGTGTGGCTTCAAATCAGCTGGACTGCTACAAGTTAGAAGAAAGAGTTGAGGATAGAGCACATCAGATGACAATGGTAAGAATCCTCAACTTCTTGCTGGACAGACACTCCAGTGCAGACTGTGGATTGTCCGGGCAACAACAGTGGCTAGGAATGATGAAACTAGAGGGTTCCCAATCCCTACCTACAGTGGCTAGGAATGATGAAACTAGAGGGTTCCCAATCCCTCCCTGCTAATTCCTCAAGTTCCTGCAGTATTCTCGAGCTATTTGCTTTAGTGGGAATTGGTTACAAACTTCTGGTAAGAAGAAAATGGGTTCTGAGGAAAACTTCTGGCCTTATCTCTCAGCCCACTAAAGGGCATTTTGTAAATATTTTCAATCGGTGTATCTGTCAAACACCAGGAAGGAAATAGTAAACCTTCCTGCAATCTTACGTCGGATTTTATGCTTTATATGTACTTGGTAGGGAGGAATACTTCTTATGGGCTTTGCTGATCCCCTTCTGTAACTTTTTGTATAGCTGGGTCCTGAAGTTTTTGAAATATAAAATCTTTCTTTATTGAGAAAAAGTTATTATTTTCAATCTTTGGTGCATCTACAGAAAAAAAGCACATTCTCAACAATCTTCTAATATGACTCAGATAAGAGCTACCATGTTTCTGTTACTGTAACTTTGCACTTTATTCTTGCATAATATTCTTGCATAATACTGTTCTTTGCCATGAAGAAAATTGCATTCTAAACCACCTATCTATCTCAGCACAAGTAGATCGAATAATACGTTTTTTATTCATAAAAAATTTAAGCGTACTTACTCCCAACCAAAATAAAAATACCTGCATAATGAATCATGATACAAGAAGATCACAGGAGCGAGCGGTTGTCATGCAGGCTCCCTAAAATCAGGAACTGCAACTAAGAGTACTAGGGAAACACTGAGCAGCACTCGAGTCTCAAACTACATATTGCAATATATCAGTACGTTGGAAGCCAAGCCAGCTGTCATAAGAAAATAGCATGAAGCTACCGCAAATGTGTTACAGGACATGGATATAAAAAACTCATAGGATAAAGCCATCCAAAGAATTGATCAATAGATATTCTGACGTCTAACTCATTCATAGTCACAAGTTCCCATCACCAGCTCAAGGATCTCTTGAATAAAGACCTAAATTGCGGCCTTGCATAACAAGCCAGATAGGTGTCACTTAAAAAGTAGTTTGTTCTAAATTGATGCCCCTGAAATAAAATAAAATCAGTTATTGCATCGAAGCTTTCTACGTCAACTGCAATTTGCTTTTATCCTATATAATCCCGGAAAAGGTTTCTGTTGGATCCAGAACATGCTTCTCGTATTGGAAATATTTCCGGATTCTGGAAACAGCTTGGAGGTTTCTGGTCCTTTCCAGGAACTGCTCAAGTAGTTTCCCAAAAATTTCTGGAAACTACTGGCCATTTCCAGCACTTTTTTCTTTAACTTCAAAACAAAAGGGCAAAGAAAAGCATCCCTAACCCTAAAAAAGAAAATAAAATATCTGAAAGACGAAAAACGCCCATAAGTGACGAGAGGACACACTTCTGATTTTTCCAAAAAAAGCAGCAAACTAGTAAAGAAAAGAGCACTAAGCAGGTCTTTTGGGAAGATTTTACTCGAAAATTTATGTTTTCGTTTCCAGAAACTGTTCCTTGGCATTTGCCCTGTTTCATGTGGTTTCCCAAGAAGTCTATCCCGAGTTTCCGATACATTTTAGACCCTTACAGTCCCAGTTTTTTGCCACAGCCTTTATCGATTAATTTTAATATAGTAAACGCTTCGAATAAGATAATGAAAAGGCCAAAGGATGTGGCTCTCGAAGGGTTTGAACTTTTACTGCACGGAATGGACACAGTTTTTCAACACTAAGAGAACTGGCTTTACCAAAATGACAACAAATTTATTACTGATATTTCTAGTGCAATTCCTAAAAGGAACTTTTGTTCTAGGCCCAAAAAGTTGAGAATCCCTACTTCAGATCTTTACACATTAAAACTACATTCACGATACAAGATGATACAGAATTTTTCAAGAAACAAAATCCACAATCTCAACACATATTTACCTTGACTTCTATATTCTGAAGCTTTCTGGCGCAAATCCCCTGCAACTATTGTTGCAGCCTGTGTGCGGGCCTGCGAGACAGTGGCAATGGCATGTAAATGTGCCACGGTCCGTGGCGTGTACTCAAACTCTGGAACCTCTCTATCAGCAGCATCAAAAGTAGAATTAAGCCAGGCCTTAACATCGGCAATATGTGCAGCATCAAAACTGATTTTCCCTTCCCCTCCTGAGGGATCCATCCCTGTAATAATATCACCCATCAACTTCTTATTCCAGAAGCCCCCCTCAATGCCAAACTCTATATCCCTTGCTGTTCACCCTTTCAAATATTCTGGGCCCAAAAGCAAGCACTCAGCTATTCTAACACACCATCAAATCTCTGCTCCAAACAGTCTTAAATGCTGCACTCTATAGCCTTTTTTGTCAGACTTCCATGGATTCTAGTCAACTGTTCTAATACTATTCTTGCTTTGATCCAAAACCAAATCAATGCTACACTCTCCGACCCTTGATCTTAGCATTTGCAGCTGCCATGGAGCCGAAAAAAATTATCCAATTGCTGTAAACCGATCGTAGTTTGTTCTGAAACCATTCCAATGTGAAACACCAAACCACGTGTTCTTGAATTTTCAGCTATCGTGGACATCAAACAGGTCACCCAACCGCTCTAGCACCATTAAATCTTTGTTCTACAACATTTTCAGCACCACTTTAGGCCCCCTGTTCTCACCATTTCAGCAGTTCTAGGGTTAAAGCAAAAGTTCAATTACAAACCCACCTCAAAACTCCTTACTCTCTAGCCTCTGTCAGCAATAAAGATCTCAAACCAAATACCCAATTTCAATGCCAATCCAAACCCCTTACTTTTCAGTTCTTTCGGCGATCATGAGCCTGAATTTTAAGTACCCAACTCCTCTATTGCAAGCAAGTAGAAGAGTTGCTAAAAGCCCAAATGGAAACTCTTGTCAGATCAAACAAAAACACGAGAAGATTTCTCTAGATCGAATTCCAAATGGCATTTCAATCTATGTTGTGCACATCAAAACCTTGAAAGACCACTGGAAACAACACAAAACTGCGAGCTAGATCCAACAATTTCTTAGACAGACTCTTGGACACCAGATCTCAGAGTCGAAACTCCGCTGCTGGAATGAATGCTTGTGCCTTCCGTTTCTTCGTATCATCCAGCAGTGAGAGAGTAGGGTGTTGACATTTGAACAAATCCGAAATAAGTGAACAATACCTTGTCCAATTAAGGACCATAACGGTTATGTTTTCGTTTTCCGTTTGTTGGGTTTGTGTTTTATTTAGGTTGTAGGCATTGCCAATTTTCGATTTTGTAATAAGAAAATTAATTTTTCTAATAATTTAATTAAACTCTATAAATTTATGATTTATTAATTATTTAACTCTATAAATTTATATTTTATTAATTATTTAACTCTATAAATTAAAATTTATTAATTAATTATTTATTTATTTATTCTATAGGGTTGAAAACGTAATGAATTAAGTTTAATAAATTATAAGTAATATAACAAGGTTAAGATGGTTAAATATAGTTTTTGGATTTCAATATAATAATTTGTTTATTATTAATTAAATATATTAAGATATGAATTCTTTAAATGAGATTGTTGTATTTTTAAATTATTTTTTTTATATTTTTATATCATAGTTATGTTTAAATATATTATTTATTAGTGGTAATGATAATAATGAATAGTTATAGTTTATTTGTGAGATGTTTTGGAAATTGTTCGTATATTTTTCAAAATTTTAATGTTTAAAAAGTTTTTCAACATTTAGTGATATTCCTACCAAAAATTTTAAAATTCTAATAATTAGAAAACACCATATCAATATATTAGTGTCGTGTGATAATAGTTTTCTTATATCATTATCAAAATATTAATACATTATTATTTATAACATATTAAGTTAAGAATTTCTTTGTTACCATTTTATTTAAATTTTATTATATTTTCTTTAAATAATTTGTCTTTTTCAATTAAAACAAAAAAATAAATTTTATTTTTAGTGCATCTAAACTATTTCCATACAATTAATGTTATTTTATATACGTGGAGCACCACACACATTCTCTTATCAATATAGATGCATCATATGCAATTTTGTCTTTCTGAGGTGATGTAGGTGAAACGTTAATAATTAGTGTTTTTCATAAAGATAAACTCACCTCCATAATAGACCAGTTTGCTAATGTTAGTGCATTTAATTTAGTTTTATGTGTCACCCCATTTATGGTGTGTATAGTTAAATTCAATGCATTAATGTCAACTAACCTACCTATAGTTAAATTCAAGCATTGATGTCAACTAACTTACCTTTATGGTAGTTAAATTCAAGCATTGATGTCAACTAACTTACCTTTATGGTGGTGTATTGTTATTTATTCGATATATAAGTTAGCAGTTGTCTATAATGCGACTTTTTGAAAGCCTTTCCGGTGGGTTTTTCCGGTTAAAATCCGGCAGCAATTTATTGAATCTCATGTTTGATAGCTAGTTTCTGCACAATCAAAGCGTCCCAGGGGTTTTTCATGGTGCTGAATCCAAATATGCAGTTAAAAAACCATTTTAACTGCAACAAATCATGATTTAACCTCAATTTCTTCCGCCGGATTCCGTCACCGGAATCTCCAAAAAGTCGCATTATAGACAACTCCTATAAGTTATTGATGTGTTTTAATTACATTGATTATACTCACAAAAGAAAATTTGCATTGCATGATCGATGTGTTTCTCATAAATATAATAACTAAAGCATATTTGAGAAAATTATTTTAAAGTAATGTATGATGAGTGTATATTAATGTATTATAGCTTCAAGATGCATGTGTCTTATTTTTTTTAATGTGTTGATAGTAAGTATATGCATCAATAGTTGTGGTGTTTAATTTATTGGACATACCAAGTAGTAGTGTAATATATCTTATTAATATTGGATACATAAGTTATTGATGTGTTTCAACTACATCGACTATAGCCAAACAAAAGAAAATTTGTGTTGCATGATAGATGTGTTTCTCATCACTATATGTATGCATTGGTGCATGTGATAACTAAAGCATATTTGAGAAAAATATTTTAAAGTAATGTATGATGAGTGTATATTAATACATTATAGCTTCAAGATGCATGTGCCTTATTTTTTTTGTGTGTTGATAGTAAATATGTGTATTTGTAATGCGCGTATGTATTTTAGGTATGTGCTTACTAGTGTTTATAAATCCTAGGCACATTGTGGCATTTACACTTTTATATTGCGCGGAATTTGAAATTCCATATTAATGAAAACTATGTTGGTTATTTTTGTTACATTATATCTTTGATTTCTATATTGTGGTAATTGACAAATCTAAACATTTGATTTGCTTAACTCTTTTTGGTAATTATTATCAAAATCTGACTACATGATTGTTAGTTAAAAAGTAATTTTCACTACTCATATTACATTTTTGGAAATATAAATAGATTCAACACCTTAAAAGACCCTTAGGGAATCCAAATTATGCAATTTCAACAACTAATGTCTATAATTTGAACAATTTTTTTTTATTTTTAAGGTTGGATTTTAAGAAAAAAAGGTTGGAAAACATGACTAGAAGAAGGTAAAAAAGTTGAATGTTTAGACTACGCTTTTGTTAATGGGGTTTGTATTCGAATTGGATATGTTTTCATAACCTAACATTATAGAGGTTTGTTCCCTGTTGATGGATGTTTTCCTTTGCAAGTTTCATGAGGAGGTTATGTTCTTCAAGGTGAACACGACTTTTTTGTGTTAGTTGATCCATTGTTAAGATGTTGTTGGGTAGGTGTTTAGGGTTGACCCCAATCTAGTACCCATCCATAGAGAAGGAATTTTACTTTGTCATTCACAAATCTAGGAGGGTGTTACACCCTTAGGATGACCCATGTGTTTGTTGTACATATGATGTTTAGTTTGGTGACCTGAGGACTATTTTGGGGCTTACGTGCCCATGTGCTTATGTGGTCAAATCAATGTGCTTATGTCGATATGTCTTTGAGGCGGAGTGCCTATGTGAGTTTAGGTTGGTGACCTTGTGTGTTAAAAGGCTAATGAGCATAGTTACTTGTAACTACATAAATATTAATAAACTACACCATTGTTACAAACCTATTCAAACAAGAGAATATGGGGGGCTAAGACTCCACGAGTGTGAAAGGGGGCTAAGGGATAAGTGATGAAGTGCATAATCCTAGTGGTCTATGCTATTATTAAAATAATCCTAAGTAAAAAAAGTGCACATGCTTTTATCCTAACTCCATAAAAGTGACTTTATTGAGTGTCATTTGTCAAAAAAGGGGCATGCACATAAAAATGAAAGTTTAACTATTATTTCTTCCATGACATCATATTGAGTTGGGGGTGATTGAAATCCCTATAGGGGAAGAAGGGGTAGCCCTTTAACATGATTTGGATTCCCAATAAAATCTTAGTTGGATTTGTGAAACGAGATAGATTTCCCTGGTGTGAGGCTAGAATACTTGGAAACCCCTGAGGGCATTGGAACTCCTAGAAGCCAAACAATTATGAAACATCCTCAGTCCACTTGAGTTGGGAACCTTAGAAGGGTAGTGGCATAGCTCAATGGATTGTGGGTGTAAGGAAGGGGGTGCACTACCTTGGGTTGTGTGGGCTAATGGGGGATGTGAGATTATCGGTTGGAGGTTATTAGGGTATGGTACTTGACCCTTTTATGTGTCAGTATTGGTTATGTGCCATAGCTAGCTTTGATTAAGCCTTTTTTTCTTGTGGAATTTTGGCCCCAACTCGAGGGTGACCCTCTATTGAGATATTATGAGCAGCACAATCTATGGGTGGGTGGAACATCTAAGATCTGCATTTATCAACGCTTCCTTTAAAATATAAGCGCTTATTTTTATGTTTATGTGTTTTCCACTATGATTCTTTATGTGTTTTCACATGATGCATATGAATAGTAATTAAAATGGTTTCCAATTATACATTTGCATTGTTGTACATGAGAGCATTGCATAGTAGAATGCATTAGACACAGATGACAAATGTTAAAGGAATTTAATTCAAGCGATAATTTTAGAAAAATCAAGTTATAGAAGTAATGATATTCCCCAAAGGGTGATTAGGGTTTTAAAAAGTGGTATCAAATCCCAAGTTCACCACCCTCAGGCCATATGGGGCCAACTTCACTTGCATAGGAAAAATTAGAGTTATATGGCAATTGTTTGTCAGAATTTCTCAAGGAGAGGAAATGGGCAAAGGTTTCAAATTGGGAATGAATTCAGATGAAGAAGTCCATTAAGAATGACAAATATGCATGTATAAAAGTCAAATTAACAGTTACGAGCTCATAGTCAGTGAATAAATGGGCTAATTACAATGATGGAGCTAACAATTTTATGTAGATGAATGTTTTGGGAAAATAAACTTTACTAATGGAAAATTTTTAAAATTATAAAATTTAAATTTTTTGTACTATGGCATTAATAATGAGGTGGAAATGCCAAGGGGTGGCTAAGTTGCCATTTGGAGAAGGGTAGTTGGTAAAGAAGTGGCACAATTGAATGTCATCAAAAGTTGACATGTTACTAAACCCCTTCACATCTTCTAATTTTATATTGATATGAGTTGTCGATCTACTTGGATGTCAACCATTTGTACATCAATCATGCAACTAAAGTTAAATACCTTGTATGTTGTAACCCAATATTGATCTAGACCATTAATCCGCTTCAATGTTAGTTGTTAGATGCATCGGGAGCACAACTAAAAGTTAAATACCTTTCATGTTGCAACCTGATATTAATCTAGACCATCGATTTGCTTAGATGTCAACCATTGGATCCATCAAGAACATAACTTTCCATAAACCACTGTGCATGTTGCAACCCTATATAGATCTAGATGTTAGGGTATTTCGACACATAGGAAATAATTAAGTACAACTTGGTCTAATGTATAGTTAGGTAATGTGTGTTTCTTTAATATGTACTTTTTGTAACTTACAATCTGACGGTCACGATATGTTCTAGACATAAAGTGATCTAACTGTTCATTATCTCCTCAGTATTACCACCACTTGATCTGTGGCTTAACACCTGATTGATCCATGATCTCTATTTAAAGAGCATGGAGGGTCATTTTTTAGGTGACCATTCATGAGAGAAGCTTATGTAATTTTTCTTTCATTTACATTAAGAAATTGCCTCAAGTGGTCGCGTTGGTTCAAACCGTGGACTGTTTCCCTCTTTGAGGGTTTTAACCACGTCAAGAATATTGGTGTATTGATCTGTGATATGTTTGTGAGTGGTGTCCTTTGGTGTTCTATCTAATGAACTTACCCTATAAATTCCTACATGGTATCAGAGCTATTCGAGGGCCACATCCATTGGTGATCCAAATCTGAGGCCATTACAACTACATCTGACTGTTGTTTCCTAGATCTATTATTTCAGACCACTTTCGAGCCGAGAGAACTGCCCTATTGTGTTAGGAGCATATGTTCTAGTGAGGAACCCCTTTCATTTCACGCAAAAAGGTTTCTGGTAGCCCTAGCTACACCATTTTTAAGATCTGCAGGTATAAAGTCTTTATTTGCACTTATAGTTAATTTATATCTCTGTTTATCTCGGTTATAATTTTTTTAATATTTTTTTGTTGGATCTATACCTTTCATTTTTGCATATGTTCTTTGCCTCGCGACTGTGTGGGCTCTGGGAAAACCAGAAACAGAAAGAAATGACTTTTCTCATGCATATGATCTCTTCCGTTGCGCCTTAGTGCGATCTCGGAAAATCAAAAACATTGAAGAAAATATTTAGTTTCCGACCAAATCTAACTTTAAGTCGTAAGGCTTGGATTACTTTTGCTTGTTCATTTTGGGATTGTGTGGTTATTTTTTTGTTTTTTAGGGAAAATGGGGTTTTCTAAGTAAGCACGCACTCCAAAGCTTCAATGAGACAAAAAAAAAAGAAACAACTCCCTTCTTCCTTTCCAAAAAGTACTAGCATTTTAAACTAGCTCACTTGGTCCAAAGTTACTTTATGAAAATAAAAGTCTTGGGTTTAAGTCTTTATTTTTGTTGAGTTACTTTTTCAAAAAGCACATGTAACTTATGTTTTAAAATTACTTTATGTAAAAGTGTTCTCACCCATTATAAAAAGTGAGTTACTTATAATTCTAAAGTCACTTTATCTTTTATTTAAGTTACAATTTAGTGGATAGTTCATAAAGTACCATTGCAAAAGTGACGTTCACTTATTTATAAAAGTGGGTCACATAAAGTAATCTTTATTTTTTTAAGTGAGTTAATTAGATTAAGTTTGGAAATGGAAGATTTCTTATATATATATCATTCACTTCTCAACATTCATGTAGTTCGTTGGCATCTTCAACAATTTTTCTTCAAAAAGTCATAACTTCTTCATCCGGAAGCCGTTTTCAGAGCCATTTTTTTTAATCGGCCTAATTTTTCGATATATTTCCATTGGAACACTTAGGTTTTAACATATACAGCTTCAATTTTTTTTTAAATAGAAACTGCATGCCTAGTTATTCTTAACATCACCAACTACTTCCAATGGTTATCCTACATTGTGGATTTACTTAGAAGTAAAGGTTTTTATAGAATAACCGCAGGTTAAGAGTCTAAACCTAAAGATGATGATAAATAGGCCAAATGGGAAAATAAGCAAGATCAAGCACGTGGGTTGATAAGGATGTCTATTTCTTTAGACCTTAGATTCCATATCGTAGAAATTGATACCCTCGATGAAGGAATGAAACAACTCAATAAATTTTTTGGAATTAAAAATGAAATTAGAACTCATCAACTCAAAAATGAGTTGCTGACATTGGACCCCAATAATTTTTCTTCCATTGAAGATTTTTTGTCCATGTTCAAGACCCTTAGACTTCTCTTGGAAGGTGTTAAGGTTGTAGCCTTATCTATTCCATTCTTACTAAATTAGGACCAGCCTACTCTGTGTTTGTTTCCACCTTCCATTCTACTATAGAAGCATTTATTTCTTAAGGACAAGACTACAAGTCCCCCTCTTTTGATACCTTTTGTGATTCTTTAATAAGAGAGCAAGAAAAACTCTTACATCTAGGTCTTCTTAACATTGGAAACTCTTCTAAGAAAGCCTTAGCAACCAAGTTCAAAGAATCCTAAGAAGCAGCATCTTAAAAAGAATGGTCCTAAACCAAACAAGGGTCCTAAGCAAGTTCAGTCTCACAACGAAAAATCAACTCAACAAAATGATAAGGCAACTAAAAACAAAGGGAAGAAGACTGATAGACATTGCAACTTTTGTAATCATGATGGCTACTTAGAATCCAATGCTTTAAGAAGATGGAAGTAGCAAAGAAAAAGCATAACATCCATTTGGAGCACTCTTCAACTTCAACCTCATCTTTAGGAATAACACTTTATGCATGTGGTTGTCAAGCATCTCAGTTTGGTTATGCACTAAATGTATCTTCTTCTTCTCGTTCTCATGAGTGGCTCATTGATTATGGAGCTTTTTATCACATGGCCAAAAACAAAGCCATGTTTTCTTCTTTAAATGATTGTAACACCAAAAATATATATTTTGGTGATGATAGATCTCTTAGTGTTGTAGGGACTGAAACTATTCATCTAGACAATGGTCAATTTAATGATGTATTATGTGTTCCTACCTTATCTGCAACCTTTTATCTATATAGCACATAACTCATTCAGGTGAAGGTAAAATCGTTGAATTTTCACCTCATGATGTTGTAATTAAGGACATGTGAGATCCTGGACAGATTTTAGCTACTGTCATTGCTGATGATTCTACAAGGTTGTATAAGTTTAACAACTTTGGGTCATCAACTCTTCCCTCGATATTTGTTGCTCATAATGTGAAGTGAGCAAACTTTGGCATGAACGATTCAGTCACTTAAACTATCGTTGTCTTCAAAATCTATGTAAATAAAATATGGTGACAGGTCATCCTATGGTATCTTGTAGAGATGGTGTTTGCTCCGGATGTGTACTCAGAAAATATCATCGGGGTAGTTTTGAAAAACGTGCCTCTTGGCACGCCTCATCCCCTTTACAACTTGTGGATAGTGATTTATGTGGTCCACTTCCAGTTGTTTCATTCTCTAGCTACAAGTATTTATTAACTTTCATTGATGATTTCTCCAGGCACACTTGGGTATACTTCTTAAAACTCAAGAGTGAATTCTTTAACATGTTCTTGGCCTTTAAGTCCTTTGTTGAGAAACAATCTGCATATCAGATTCATAAGCTAAGATCTGATAATGGCGGAGAATATGTTAACAACAAATTCATCAACTTTTGCACTAAGCATGGAATTCAATTGCAACATATTGTTCCAGATACTCCACAAAAAATGGTGTAGCTGAAAGGAAGAATCACACCTTAAAGGAAATGGCTAATTGTATGCTTCAACCTAAAGGACTTAGTCTTAATTTTTGGGCAAAAACAATTAACTGTGCAAATTACATAGTAAATCGCACTCATACTAAGGTTTTAGAGAATATCACTCCAGAAGAAGCATGGAGCTCAATTAAACCAGATGTAAGTCACTTTCGTGTTTTTGGAAGTGAAGCATGGGCCCATATTCCAGACGAGAAACATAAAGCCTTAAAACCTAAGAGTGAGAAATCTATTTTTGTTAGATATTTTGAAGATGTCAAAGGATATAGATTTCTTCAACCTAAATACAAAAATGTTATCATTAGAAGAGATGTAAAGTTCGTTGAAAATATATCGGCCTACGATCCTAGTTTGGCGGATGTGCCACCTCTCTCTATCCCTTCTACTTCTGAAAATATTTCTTCTTCAGATGATGACATCGAGGATGACAATCATCCCCCACCTTCTCGAGATCCTCCTTCAGCTCCTTATTTTCCAAAATGGGTTTGTGCTACTCGGGGTGCAGCAGGTGATCCTACATATCAACGACATACATGTTCTTAGTTTGGTAGAGCCTCTTCTTTACTAACTCAAGCTTCAACGAATTATGATCGTAACACCTTTGTAGAAGCCTCATGCCATCCAGATTGGGACACAACTATGAATGAAGAATATCATTCATATGGGACCTTGTTCCTCTTCCAAAGGGACGAAAACTTGTTAGATGCAAATGGGTTTACAAAACCAAGTTTGGACCAAATGGAAAAGTTGATAAACATAAAGCTCATCTTGTTGCTAAGGGTTTTTCACAAGTTGAAGGTAGACTATATGGAAACCTTCTCCCCTGTTGCCAAAATGAACTCTATCTGCCTTGTTCTTTCCGTTGTTGCCTCTTTCAATTGGGAAGTCCATCATATGAATGATAAATCTATCTTCTTGCATGGGAACTTGCATGAAGAAATCTATATAGAACAACATCCTAACTTTATACAAACATATTCCAGCCTTGTATGTCGGCTTAAGAAATCCCTTTATGGTCTCAAGTAAGCCCCTCGGGCTTGGTATGCCAAGATGGATAGCTTTCTTTTAGATATTGCCTTTTCTAGGCGTCATTCTGACAATACTGCCTACACCAAAAAAGTGGGTAAGTCTCTTATCATTCTTGTTCTTTATGTTGATGATCTTATCCTTACTGGTAATGATCCCAACCTTATAAACCATGTGAATTCCAGCCTTAAAATGAAGTTTGAAATGACAGACTTAGGACACTTGCATTATTTTCTTGGTCTTCAAGTCTTGCAATCCAAAGAAGGTATTTCCCTTTCCTAGTCCAAGTATGCGTGTGATCTTCTATGCCACTTTAACATGGAAGACTATAAGCTAGCCCCTTCTCCCGTTTAGTCTGGAGCCAAACTTTCAGTCACTTGTACTTCCCCCGAAGTTGATGCTACCTTACACTGTCAACTTGTTGGAAAAATTTTGTATCTGACCCATACCCATCCTGACCTTTCCTTTGTTATTGAAGTTGTTGCTCGGTTTATGGAAAACCCACATGAAAGTCATTACCAAGCAGCTAAAAGAATACTTCTTTATGTTCGAGGTACAATTCAGTTTGGGATTCATTACAGTTCAAAAGCATCTCCTCTATATATAATGCATCTACTATATGATATATAATTTACCATATTATATTATTTGAATAATCCTACATGATATATATTTCAAGATACATGATTTTTAAGGCGTAGTCTAACTTATACACAATACGATCTTTTTCACGACCTTTTTTCTGGCTAATTTTAACCAAAATCGGGCAGATATTTTTAAAAACTTGTGTTTAAGTTGTGTAATATGTAGAATTTGAGTGCCCCAGGGGGTTTCCCAAGGTGTTGAATCCATTTATGAATTCAGAAATGCATTTTAAACAACAAAAAATCACATTATTTCTTGAAATTGTTTTGTCGGATTCCAATGAAAAAGTCTATTTCGTCTATAAGTTAGATTACGTGGATTTTTATTATGGGGTAACTATACACAATTTATCATTCATGATTTATAAATGAATTAATAATATATGAAATAATTATTAACGAAAAGAGAGATGGTAAAAATAAGAAAAATGAAACTAGGTGGAAGGAGGGAAAAAACCCCATTTCCCTCGTTCCACCTAGTTTCATTTTTCTTATTTTTATCATCTCTCTTCCTTTAATAATAATTTTATAATTATTAATTTATTATAAATCATGAATGATAAAAACACCCATATTAAAAATCATGTATCTTGAATTATATATTCAGTAGGATTAATTCAAATAATATAATATGTGATTTATATATTTATATATATATTATATATATATATATATATATATATAATATATATATTATATATAGATATATATATATATACTATATATATATATATAGATATATATCTTTTTCCTTTAGCTAACAACCCGCCCCCCATCCCCCTTTTTTTCATTAATTTTCCTTTTTCCCTTTTAAACGTTTTGACTAATTTATTCATTAAAAATTTCTAAAATCTTTTTAAGATTCCTCTTTTTAACTATTTTTGACTAGTATATTCAATTAAATTTTTAATCCTTTTGACCATTTCATAATCCAATTAATAATTTAATAATCCTTTATTTTTTAATCATTTATATGCTAATGTACCCTTATGCCCTACACAATTATATTTAAAGTCGGATCAACACTCACTCTCATCATATGTTTTCTTCCTAGTCCCTAATAATGGGTGGAGTGTCCATCCAAAACGTCGGACAATGTAAACATCTGCACATTTATATTCTAAAAGTTATTTGTCAATATGATCAATTGTGGAAATCTCCACTCTCAAAAAATAGACCATGCATGTTATAATCGAATATGGATATGGACCATTGGATGGAGTTAATCATGACAGTGGGATCCATCAAGAATGTAACTCTCTTTTAACCAGTGTAGATGTTGCCACCCAATATGAATTGTCAGATGTTTATCTAATCCAAGATCACTTGTCGGATTTGCAAGTGTGCAAGTTGCACAATGTGGGAAGAAGTGGGGATGGACCTGGTATGCCATCACAAGCAATAGAAAAATGTCACATGGAAAGTGTTGGAAACACTGAGAGGGTGGTGAACCAATATTTCTTATCAATTAACATTTTATTAATCTTTTCAGAGCATTAGTTAATCTTCAACAATTTTATTATTATTCAGTGTTAGATAGAAAAACCAATAAACAACACCATACAACAATACAACAAGATAGGGACAATAGATATAAAGTTTTTTAGGTGGAAAACCCCATCTGGGTTAAAAACTACAGAAATCTTCTTAGTAATCGTCTTCTTCTCTTTAAAAGAAATAATTATCTCAAGTTTCAGTCACAACTGAAGGAGGCTACAACATAGAGGTTGCTACTACACCGTAATAACTTGTTGCAACCAAAAGGTGTTGGGTAGTGGAGGTCCCGCGTAACGGTTTTGGGGCAGAAAGCCCAAAAAGTAGGATTAAATTATTGTAAAAACTCTGAAGTATGCGCGAATTATAATAGGATTGAGTCAAAGGGTAGTCCGCCTAAAAATAATGTAAAGAAATATAAATAGAGTCGACCCGTGCAGGGACCGCAGGCCAAGGAAGAGTATAAATAGAGCGCGACTCTATGAGAGAAAGGCAGTTCTTTTGGGAATATGAAATGTAATGGATTTTTGAAGAAAATAGTCGGAAATCGTCTGTAAGTCCGAGTCGAGGGTTGGAGTAGTAGGTAGAGGCTCTACAGCTGTGTGCATAGAGGCCTGGAAAGTCCGTAACTGTGTACGCGGACCCTTGCAGCTAAGTGCGCAGGGCAGATCTGGATGTATTGGTGAAGAGTAATAATAAAGATAAGTTGCTTCTGTAATTTTGTGTTATCGTGCATCTGACTTTATGATTTATCTTTCTATATTTGTTTAAATACGATTGTGATGACTATATGCGAATCTGGGTTCATTTTAAAGTACACGAATGGTTAAACTTGTTAAATGTTTGCTTGAAGACCTTGCTAAGAAAATCTGATACGCTCCATTAATTAGATTAGATCAGTAATCAGCATGGTAATAGAAAGTGGAAGTTGCTCCGGGTCTGGATCTGCGTGACTGCAGAGCAGCGCAAAGTAGTAGAAAGGTGCACGAGTCCCCTAAACCACGCCTTAATAGCCCAATGGTACGGAAACCTGGTTCTAGCACCCTCCCCTGCTACCTTAGGTGAGAGCTCAATCTGTGCTCCGCGGGCTGTTGCCGAAAGGGCCGGTAGCTGTAGGATTTGTTTGGCTAAATAACTCTTTCCAACCTGGGTCAGGCCCATATAAGCCAACAAATGGTTCCATTGTCGGGACCGAGATCTGCGTAAGGGGTGTTTGGGGTGGAACATGGGAACTCTATAAAAAATAACGTTGAAAATCAAAAGGATCAGGGACGATAGTAGAGCGAGGGTAACTATGGCGAACGCAATTCAGTTACTAGTGTTCAAAGGAGAAGGGAGTGAAGACCCGAAACAATTTTGGTTGGTTAACATCAGTATGGAACGCGCAGCAAGTCGTGGATGATAATATCAAGAAAGCCATCTTAGTTAGCGCACTACAGGACCGAGTGCTAACATGGTACATGAAGTATTCAAGCATCAACCCAACGACGGGGATAGCAGACATCCATACTAATTTAAAAAAGGAATTTAGCCAACCAAATCCAAGTGCAGATGATCGTAGGATTCAAAGAGATCACAGTGATTCCTGGTGAGACGCCATGGGATTTGGATCAGAGGTTGAAAAGCACCATTCATGAGGCCAACATGACCTTTATGGATGCATAGCACCGTGCTAGGTTCGTCGCATCATTAACACCATATCTGAAGTCGGCTTTGTCACAACAAAAGATCTCAACCCAAGTGGAAGTGCTGGAGGCAGCAATGCGGCCACATGAAACCCCGGTACAGGACCCAGGGTTGGGAGTCCAGCAAATCCAAGCGTAGGTCCAGAATTTGTGTTTGGAAGTACAAAAGTTAAAGTAAGAACAAACACCGCGTTCAGAAGTCTGGGAGGGAGTATGGTGTATAAAATGCAGGAGCCAGGGACACGATAAAGATCACTGTCTGGTCTCGGTGAATTTTGTGGTCACAAGGGGACCGATACCATTGCGACCAGAGGCACAGGTAGGGCTGAGCACGATCACCCCACTCTGGTGCGCAATCTGTCAGGTAGGAGGAAAGCACAACACTGATAATTGTCATCTATTGCCAAAATACAACCAAAACCCCTCAACAACTCTTTTGCAACTTTTGTAGATCAGTGGGTCACAAAGAAAGAGATCAGGATCTAGCCATGACGATTGCACGCGGTGGGTTCCCGGGATGGGGTCGAGGACAGGGCAACATGGGACTAGGAAGGGGTCGGGAGCAGCTAATCTATTACAACTGTGGAGGACCAGGACATTATCCATAGGATTGTACCAATCCTACTCGACTATCATGTCCTTATTATGAGCAATTCGATCATGAGCTGCTAGATTGCCCCATGTTGATAGCGCAGATTCGCGAAAAGAAGGCAGTGCCTCCTACAACAATGCAAAATGTGCAGATGATGAGATCTGAACCACGCAACGACGAACCCACGGTAAACATGTTATTGCGAAGCGGCACAGCCACAAGAGAGGTCAATGGGGAGACCAATATGGAAGCTAGGGAAAGCTTCACGGACATCTCTACCCGAGGTAGTAGGGATCGGCCTGAGCCGGCTAGGGATCCCTTGATGTTGACTACCTTTTTAGAGACATGCATAAAACTACTTCATAACAATGGGGCATTTAAAGGGTTACATGGAGTGATTAATAAATGCCCAGGGAGGGGTGAACCTCGCGCAGTCCGGAAATTAGGAAGACACACATCACGGATGGGTCAGGAGATGTGGTTAATGGCGTAGATTGGTGACTACGAGATGGATCAGGTCATTCTGGACCTAGGTTTGGATGAAAACGTATTACCTAAACATACTTGGGAGCGCATGGGTAAGATGAAACTACAATGGTCTCCTATCCAATTGCAGATGGCCAATCAGCAAAAGATCTTGCCCATGGGGAGGCTACAAGGAATTACAGTAGATATTGATGGCGTAAGTACTTGGACAGATTTTGAAGTTATTGAAATCATGAACAAAAATAGCCCGTACCTTGCGTTGTTAGGGATAGACTGGGCCACTAAAATGAGTGGGGTTATTAACCTCAAACAAAGGAAGATGATATTTGAGAAGAAGTCGCTTTGTGTAGTCGTTCCGCTAGATCCAACAGATGGACCGCGCTACATAGAACCTGTGTGCAACGAAGAAAGGAATGATGCATTGGATTGTATCTACCAAATTACTGCAAATAGGCCAAAGGAGGAGCGGAGACTCTCGCGGGGCTATGTTGGCTCATGCACCAGCGATTCAGATGAAGAGGACGAGCGATGGCGAAACAGGGTGAATGGGGTAACCACATTACACTATAATATGATGACGAAATCCCTGTATTGTGTTAAAGCTCAGAACTGTGAGCTGTCGATGTATGATGGGCTGACAGTAGTGGATGAATTCCTGGTCTAATTCGAAAGTGTGGTACCAGAGTACTAATGGTTTGATGCGCTAAAATTGACATTGTGCATGACACCAACGCGATGGTGGGATACCCATGAAGGAACCTTTGAAGATTGATGAAGCTGTAGGCGCATGATGCAGATAAGATTTGGGAAGCGAGAGCTGTGAATAACAGAGAAATATGATGGACAAGATGATCCGCACATGCACCTGACCAAATGGACCAAAGCTTATGGTGCGGAGCCTCAACCAGATTGGGTGCACTTATTTTATCATACCCTGAATGCCAAGGAACTGGTATACGAAAACAAAGCTTTGACATGGCACCAGCGAGTGGGATATCCTACGCGAAGGGTTTATGTCGACATTTCTTTTTGAAGACCAATGGATGGATACCGTGGATGACGCATTACAACTAGTAAAAACCACCATATTCAAAAAACTGCCAAAACTAGAAGAAGTCGTACCGTTAGACTGGTCGTGACAGTTGAGCTAGGCCTTAGCATATTACAAGGTATAAGTAGACGATGATGAGGATGGCCCGCGTAACATCAATATACCAGAATCTGAAGCGAGTCGTGAGGTGCGCGATCCTGAGATAGATGATCCAGACATCACAATGCCATTGAAAATAAAGCAAGTGAATATCGGAATAGAGGAAGAGCCAAAGTATGCCACACTTGGGGACTACTGGGGCGACGCCATGGTGGAAAAGGTCGTCGAGCTACTCCGAGAATACCAAGATTTATTCCCTACAAAAATTACGGAGCTAAAAGGGATTCTAGGAGACCTAGGAATGATGAAGATAACTTTGAAGCCAAATGTGAAGCCAGTGAAGCAGCGACCCTACCGATTGAATCCAAAATACAAAGCAAAGGTTTGCGAAGAATTGGACAAGATGCTGGCAGCAGGAATTATTGAACCAGTCGAGGAGTCCAATTGGGTAAGCCTTATGGCCGTGTAGGAGAAGAAACATAAGGGTGAGATCCGCATCTGTGTAGATCTGTGGAAGCTCAATGATGCTTGTGTTAATGATCCGTTTCCAATACCCTTTACAGATGAGGTACTAGAAAATGTGGGTGGGCAGGAAGCATACTCCTTCACAGACGGGTTCTTCGTGTACCATCAGATCAAGATCACGCCAGAGGATCGGAGCAAGACAACTTTTGCTACCGAATAGGGTTGTTTTCAATATACGGTAATGCCCTTTGGGCTAAATAATGCGCCGATGATATTTTCCCGTATTATGGTAGCCGCATTCAAGGAATTTATCCACAAGTTCTTAGAAGTCTACCTAGATTACTGGACCGTATTTGGCTTGGTTAAGAAACATGTCGCGAGCTTACGATTGATGCTGATACCTGCCGCCATCACCAGATTGCGCTCAACCTAAAGAAGTGTACTTTCCTCATCCCTTTTGGGAACTTGTTGGGTCATGTGGTTTGTAAGCAAGGACTAATGGTGGATCCGGCAAATATCATTGTCATACTAAATCTTCAAGCACCGCGAAGTGTAAAGTAGCTACGCGCTACATTAGGACACACAGGCTACTACCGGCTATGCCTAGATCACGGCTCCAATGGAACAATTATTGAAGAAGGATGCTATGTATTGCTGGAACAAGGAATGTAACAAAAGCGTGGAAGTGCTTAAGGAAAAGATGGCATCTGCCCCTATCTTGGTCTTTCCAAAGTGGGACGTTGAATTTCATGTGCATGTCAATGCGTCATGTATCGTGTTGGGTACGGTACTCACTCAAGAAGGAGCGGAAGGGATTGATCACCCAATTGTGTTCGCAAGTCACAGGTTGTCCAAAGTAGAAAAGAATTACTCTATTACTAAGCGAGAGGGATTGGCGATGGTATACATGCTCCAAAAGTTTTGCCACTATCTGCTCGGAGGATATTTTAAGATGTATAATGATCACTCTGCGCTCAAGTACCTAGTGAATAAGCCTGTGTTGGGGGGGCGCATCTGTCGATGGTTGTTGTTGTTTCAAGAATATGACTTTGAGGTTGTTGTAAAGCTGGGACGTCTGAATGTAGGTCCGGATCACCTGTCCAGAATTAAGATCGGCAAAGAACCAACAAATCTAGAGGAGGGACTCCCAAACGCCCAATTATATGCCGTGCGCATTTCAGATGGCCACTTTGAAGATATAATCCACTTTTTAACTACGGGCACTGTGCCATAGGGGTATTCTGTCCAACAAAAGAAGGAATTGGTGATAAGCGCAACAGATTATACCATAATTGCAAGTCACCTCTACAAGATGGGTAACGATGAAATATTATGTAGATATGTACCAGAATTTGAGCGCGGACAAATCCTGGCCAAAGCACATGGAGGGGTTGTTGGCAGACATTATGCGCGCTGCGCCATAGCCTAGAAGATTCTTTATGCCAGATTATGGTGGCCCACTCTACATCAAGATTCAAAAGCATACTGTCGGGCCTGTGATGAATGTCAAAAGACGGGCAAACCACCACGAAGGGATGAAATGCCACTTCAGCCACAAATGACGCTACAGCCATTTGAGAAATGGGCGATCAACTTTGTCAGGCCTATTGAACCGTGAGGAAAGACGGGCGCACACTATATCATCACTGCGACTGAGAATTTGACCCAATGGGCCGACACATAGCCGGTTAAGGATTGCACGGCTGTGACAACAACAAAATTCTTGTTCGAGAATGTTTTGAATACAACGATCGGTGCACTCACTGAGGAATTCCAAATATATCACCAACAGAGTACACCCTACCATCAGCAAGCAAATGGGACCATTGAGGCATTCAACAAAATTTTGCAAACCATACTGACCAAGGTCTGTAATGTACGATGAAATGACTGGGACTTGCGCATCCCTGCTACGCTATGGGCATACCAAACTATGTGTAAGAAGTTGACAGGCTAAACACCCTTTCGCTTAGTCTATGGCAAGGAGGCCATTTTGCCTATGGAATATATTGTGCCTAGTCTATGGATCGTGGCAATCACAGGTATGGCAGACTGCAAGGCATTGGAAGAGAGGCTCACGTAGCTAGAAGAATTGGAGGAGGAACAGTTTCTGGCTGGATTCCATCAGCAGGTACAGAAACAGTGTGAGAAATCATAGCACGATCACCATATCAAGGTATGTACCTTCAAGGAGAATGATCTCATATTTCTTTATGACTGTGAGTTCAAAAAATTCCCAGGTAAACTCCACATGCACTAGTTTGGACCCTATGTCGTCAATGAAGTTACCGATGGGGGCACAGTTTAGCTGGCTAAACTTAATGGAGACCCCTTCCCAGGAAGAGTGAATGGCAGTGGCCTAAAGCTCTACATGGGCAGGTCGACCGCCTGACTAGTCGTTCCAAGGATAGTCTCACTGCTCCACCCAGTTGAAAGAGAGTGGGGGACGATAAAGTAGCCTGGGGGACAGATGCGTGAGTACCACAGTGCGCATACATTTAACCAAACACAATGGTTGTGGTTGCACAAGAAGGATCACACGGATGCGCTGATAAAAGGAATGATGACCGTTGATATCACTATTCATGACAAGATGTCTGCATTATGGCACAAGGGAGCGGGCCACAGGCAATCAAGAGAAACAGTACAAGCCAGATATGTAATGAGCTACCACAGGTTCTACACAAGAAGTTTACATGAGCTGGAACAAGTGGCAATCAGTGCATTTGAAATTTGCATGGCTTATAAATCACCGAGGGGAATTCACTAGGTGGCCTACACTTCGGAAACATATATGGAGCTGTTCATTATCTCTACACAAGGCATGCACCCGAAGGTAGTGATCTAGCCGATGGAGAAGCAAGACTCTCTAAGGAGTATGGTATTGGCAGTTATGGGCATCCCGCAGGCTGTAACATCACTAGTAGGGGATGTACCAAAAAAGACGGAACACAAAACAGAATTGGACTGAATGTCGTTGCCTTGCCCAGGGGTAGGCTGACGCACTACAACAAAACAACAAAAGGATGGGTAGATGGTGACCACGGGTGGATATGCAATTAATAAGTCATCTCTGATGTCCCTCGAAGATTGGGATCTTGTGGACAATAGCCAGGGTCTTGCAAAATTGCAACACAAGTTGCAACAAACGGTGCAAAGAGAAGATACGAAGGTCGGAAGTGGCTTCAGTGGTACTAGGAGGTCTCTTATGCGGCTCCCCTGCTCACGTTAAAATCCTATGAGGGGGTGTTATGTGTTAACCAAGCAGAGCATAATGAGCATCATCGATTGCGAGACGTGGTAGAAACACTGAAGCAGGAGCCAGACAAAGCATTGCAGGAGACAATGAAGGAGCATCAGGATGACGAGCGCCACTCAAAGGGAGGCGAACTGCGAAGCCAAGGTAGAGCATCTAGCCATGTTGACAAGTGACTTGGGATGAGTCACAATGATTGTGTTGGGGGACTGTTGGGTAGTGGGGGTCCTGCACAATGGTTTTGGGGTAGAAAGCGAAAAAAGTAGGATTAAATTATTGTAAACACTCTGAAGTATGTGGAGCGTGAATTATAATAGGATTGAGTCAAAGGGTAGTCCACCCGAAAATAATGTAAAGAAATATGACTCCCGCGCAGGGATCGCGGGCCAAGGAAGGGTATAAATAGAGCTCGGATCTATGAGGTAAAGGCAGTTCTTTTAGGAATATGAAATGTAATGGGTTTTTGAAGAAAATAGTCAGAAAGCGTTTGTAAGTCTGAGTCGAGGGTTGGGTAGTAGGTAGAGGCTCTACAGCTGTGTGCGCATAGGCCTAGAAAGTCTGCAACTGTGTGCGCAGACCCCTGCAGTTGAGTGCGCAGGGTAGATTTGGATGTATTGGTGAAGAGTAATAATAATGATAAGTTGCTTCTGTAATTCTATGTTATTGCGCATCTAACTTTATGATTTATCTTTCTATATATGTTTAAATACTTGTGATGACTGCATGCGAATCTGGGTTCATTTTAAAGTACGCGAATGGTTAAACTTGTTAAATGTTTGCTTGAAGACCCTGCTAAGAAAATCTGATATGCTCCATTAATTACATTAGATCAGTGATCAACACGGTAATAGAAAGTGGAAGTTGCTCCGGGTCCAGATCTATGTGACTGCAGAGCAACGCGAAGCAGTAGAAAGGTGCGTGAGTCCCCTAAACCACCCCTTGACAGCCCAAGGGTACGGAAACCTGGTTCCAGCACCCTCCCCTGCTACCTCGGGTGAGACCTCAGTCTGCGTGTTGTTGCCAAAAGGGCCGATAGTTGTGGGATTTGTTTGGCTAAATAACTCTTCCGAACCTGGGTTAGGCCCATATAAGCCAACAAAAGGATGCCCCAATGCCTTGTAAGTTAGACCACAACCTAACAAGTGCCCCAACACTCTATTTACCAGTTGTTGTCAGAAGGATGCTCTGTTGCTCAGTAGTTTATCAATCCCAACTGAAAGGACGTCACAATGCCCTGTGTTGCTACGATTTATCCTAAAACCACCCTGCCACCTTGAATATTTCTCAAGCCACAACCTAAAGGTGTCTCCAATCACAGCAAAGAGTTGGTGGACCATGTTTCATAATTTTTAGACTAGATCCCCCTGTGCTCTGAATCAATATAAGAAAGTTGTAACGAAGATAATATTTCTTTGCATAAGCTACACAAAACTGTTCAAACTTACCACTACATATCATTGCTTAAATTGACCACTACATATCATAGCTCAAACTGACCACCGACCACTGCTCAAACTAATCACTGCATATTGTTGCTCAAAATGAGCACTAACCACTGCACAAATCAAGCCACTGAACAAGTTGCATATCAAATGTTATCACTTCAACCGTCAACTACTCAAACTGACCACTATACTGCTCAAACTAATCATTGCATACATTGTCACTGCACTGTATTGCTCATGACTAACTATGCATTCAATAGCTCTGTTATGCAACCAGTTCACAAAAAGATAGATCAACGACTTAAAAAATATCATCTTTGAGGGGGAAACCTCCTTTACATTACCTAAGTGAACAATTCTTGGATGACACAAATGCCAATACCTCCTTTCTATAAATAGGAGCCTAAGGGGTCACAATATAATCATAACCTACATTACAATAATAATGTAAGGGCACAAAAATAACAATAGTGGGCTTCTATGGGGCACAATAATAACAATATGGGGACTACATGGGCACAACAATAATAATAAGGGGGCTACACTACCAATAACAATAAGGGGCTACACTAGTAGCATAGGGACCTAACATGCCCCTCTCCTTCAAAAAAGTGTTGTCCTTAATGCTTGAGTAGTTTTGGATGTTTTTGTATAAAATTATCATCCTCCCATGTGGAATCTTCAACAGGTAATTTCTTCCACTTGATAAGATAATCTGAAATTGATCAATTTCGTAGCTATCAGGTTCTTTTTTCCCTAGCTTCTTTAGGTTCCAATATAATTTTTCCTTCCTTGTCAAGTTCTGGCAATGTTGTTTGAACTAGGAGCTTGTCACCTATAACCTTCTTTAAGCATGAAACATGGAAAATTGGGTGCACTCAGGAAGATGCAAGAAGCTCCAATTTGTAAGCCATAGTACCAATCTTTTGCAACACCTTGTAAGGACCATAGTACTTTAGTGATAATTTAATATTTTTTTTAGCTTGTTTGAGGGGCATTTGTTTGTATGATTGTAGCCGTAAAAATACCTAGTCGCCTACATCAAAACTTCTTCGCTTCACTCAATTTTGCACCAAAGTGAGGTTATAAATTAAGAATTGGATAAATTTTTGTTGATGCTCGATGTGATCTTCCACTGCTTGAACCTTAGAATTTTCTCTTAAAGATGATGTGATGGACGGTGGATGATATCCATAAAGTGCCATAAACGGGGTCATTTTTGCTGCAGTATGGAAGGAAGTGTTATACCACCATTTATCTAGAGTTAACCACTTGTCCATTATGTTTGTTTATAATATACAAAGCAACGAAGATATCCTTCCAAACATTTGTTCACTGTCTCAGTTTCCCCATCAGATTGTGGATGATAAGATGAGCTATGAGCTAATTGAGTACCTAGACAAAAAAATAATTCCGTCCAAAAATTTCCAGTGAAAATGAGATCTCTGTCATTTACAATAATCTTTGGGTTTCCATGTAGCTTTTGAATTGTTTCCATAAATGCAGTAGCAATTGTACTGGCTTTAAATGGACAAAAGTGTGCATACTTGGTAAGTCTATCAAATACCACCATGATGACACTCTTTCCTTCAAACTAGAATAAACCTGTGATAAAATCCATTGAAACCTCCTCCCAACATTGGCTTGGAATGTCTAAAGGTTGTAACAAACCCAAGTCTTAATTGTCTCAAATTTATTTTGTTGGCAAACCAAACATTCCACCACAAACTTTTGAATATCAGATTTAAGACCCTCCCAAAAAAATTCCTTCTTGGCCCTATGGTAAGTTTTTAAAAATCTTGAGTGCCCTCCAAAGGGAGAGGTGCACAATTCCAAAAGAATATTTTGTTTGAGTTGGGAATTCTTACAAAGATATAAGTGACCTTTCTAGCATAATGAATAATTTTTCTAGCTAAATGTATCAAATGTACTAGGATCTTGCTGCAACTTTTGAATGAGCATCCACACTTCTTTGTCATTCTTCCATTCATCCCTTGCTTTGGTTATCCAATCTGGTTGGATAATAGAAATGACACAAAGCAATGCTTCCACATCCTCGTCCTTTCTTGAGATTGCATCTGCAACAACATTTTGTTTCCTTTTTTTGTAGATGATTTCAAAGTTATAATGCAACATATTTGTGACCCATTTTTACTACTCTTCTGAAGATAATATTTGTTCCAAAAAGTATTTAAGACTATCATGATTTGTTTTTACCTTGAAGTATCTTCCCATTAGGTAAGGTCGTCATTGCTTTAGTGCATGTAGTATTGACAACATTTCCTTCTCATAAATAGGTTTGTGTAAATACTTTCCTTTGATTGGACGACTTTGAAAAACGATGGGTCTTCCTTCTTGCATTAAAACAACACCAATTACATTTCGAGAGGCATCACATTCAACAATAAAGGTTTTTGTGAAGTCTGGCATAACTAAGACCCGTTCTTGGCACATTGCCTCTTTAATATATTCTAAGGCCTTAGTTGCTTCTGGAGTCCAAGAAAATGCATCTTTCTTCAGTAATGGTATTAGAGGTGTTGTTATTCTCCCATAATTATTAACTTGCAATAATACACTACCAACCCGAGAAATCCTCGAACATGCTTTATGGTTGTGGGGATTTTCCATTCCTTAATGGTTTTAATTTTGTTAAGGTCTACCTTAACACCCTCATGAGATACATTATGACCCAAATATCCACTTCATATACTCCAAAGAAACATTTGGAGATTTTTGCATATAATTGTTTCTCCTCCAATAGTTTGTTATGAAACCAGCTCATAAAAAGATAGAAAAGATAGATCAATGACATAAAAATCAGCCTCTTCGAGGGGGAAACCTCCTTTACATTACACAAATGAACAATTCTTGGATGATACAAATGACAAGACCTCTTTTCTATCTATAGGAGTCTAAGGGTCCCAATACAATCAAGGCCTACATAACAATAATATTGTAGGGGCATAACAATAACAATAGTGGGCTTCTATGGGGCATACTAATAACAACATGGGGACTATATGGGCACAATAATACAATAAGGGGTTGCAATAATAACAATAAGGGGTTACACTAGTAGTATAGGGACCTAACATGCCCCTCTCCTTCAAAAAGTGTTG
>APFE030119586.1:21552-45094 GCA_000404065.3 Pinus taeda | reverse complement strand
GATGCTTCTGTATAAAATTCTCATCCTCCCATGTGGAATCTTCAGTAGGTAAGTTCTTCCACTTGATGAGATACTCTAAAATTGATCGATTTCGTAGCTATCGATTTATTTTTTTTGTGACTTCTTTCAGTTCCAATATGATTTTTCCTTCCTCATCAAGTTTTGGCAATATTGTTTGAACTGGATCTTCTCACCTATAACCTTCTTTAAGCATGAAACATGGAAAACTGGGTGCACTTGGGAAGATGCAGGAAGCTCCAATTTGTATACTATAGTACCACTATTTTGTAACACCATGTACAGACCATAATACTTTGGTGATAATTTATTATCCTTCTTAGCTTGCTTGAGGGACATTTGATTGTATGGTTGAGTGGGTAGTACATCAAAACTTCTTTCGCAGCAATGTTGATCTGCCTGTTGTTTCATTCTATTATGTGCCAAAGTTAGGTTATCTTTTAAGAGTTTGAGAACTTATTGTTGATGCTTGATGTGATCTTCCACTGCTTGAACCTTAGAATTTTCTTTTAAAGATGATGTGATGGACGGTGGATGTTATCCATAAAGTGCCATAAATGGGGTCATTTTTGTTGCAGTATGGAAGGAAGTGTTATACCACCATTTATCCAGAGGCAACCACTTGACCCATTGCATCTATTTATCAAATACAAAGCAACGAAGATATCCCTCCAAACCTTTGTTCACTATCTCAGTTTTCCCATTAGATTGAGGATGATAAGATGAGCTATGAGCTAACTATGTACCCAAACATTCCACCTCTTGTACTCCAAAGAAACATTTGGATTTTTTTAATATAACTATTTCTCCTCAAATAGTTTGAGCACCCTGTCAACATGTTGAATATGATCCTTCCAAGACTTGTTGTATATTAGTATATCATCAAAAAATACTAACACAAATTTTCTAAGGAAGGGTTTGAAAATGGAATTCATCAAACCTTGAAAGTAGAGGTCATTGGTAAGGCCAAAATGCATGACCAAAAATTCATAATGACCCTCATGAGTTCTAAATGTTTTTTTTGGAATGTCTTCAGTCTTCATTCTAATTTAACGATATCATGAATGAAGATCCAACTTGGTGAAGTAAATTGCTCCATGTAATTCATCCAATAATTCATCAATGATAGGAATATGAAATTTATCTTTAATAATAATCTTGTTGAGCTCCCTATAATATGGGAACATGCACCATGATCCATCCTTCTTGTGTACTAATACCACTGGAGTAGAGAAATAAGTTTGACTAGGTTGAATTATACCAACCTCTAGCATTTCTGTAACCATACGTTCAATTTCACTCTTTTGGCCATATGGATATCTGTAAGGCCTGATGTTTGGGGGAACACTTCCTGGAATGAAATGAATAACATGATCCTGATCATTAATAGGTGGTAGGCCTTTGGGAATCTCAAATATCTTGGAATGATTGTCCAAAACATTTTAGATATTTGGAGAAATAGATGATTTCGATGTGGGAACCTCTAGTGAACATAATTGTGCAATTACGCTCCGTTGTTCTTTATTTAGAAGCTTTGTCATGCTGTTAGAGATGATTATATTTTCTTGTTTCCCTTTGATACCCTTTAATTCAACTTCCTTTCCTTCCCAAAAAACTTTCAAGAAAAGTTCTTGATAATTAAAAGCTATCATACCTAAAGATTGTATCCATTGGACTCCTAGTACAACATCTACACCACCCATTGGAATGGAAAGCATTGGACTATTCAAGACACATTCTTCCATGGATAGCTTGATATTATGGAACTTTCCAGAGAAATTTATGGTTCCTCCATTTGTAACCATTACTTGACACTCTGGTGCTGGATATAGGAAGCAATTCAATTCCTTAGCTATCTTACAATGAATAAATTATGGGTACTACTCGAATCAATCAACACTATTACCTTTTTTTTCTTTATATGCCCTTCTATCTTGAGAGTTTGAGTAGTAGTAATTCCTGTCAATGCATTACAAGATATGGCCAAATTCATTTCTTCTTTCTCTGGGATTGTTCATGGTGTATATCATCCTTTTTTGACGTTTCATGTTCATTTTCTTGCTCCTCTTCCCCATCTATGTAAATTAATTTATTCTCAGCACACTTATGACCTTTAGTGTATTTTCTATCACAATTGTAACAAAGCCCTTTTTCTCTTTGTTCTTCCAATTTTTGTGGTGTCAACCTTGTAGGGGGTGAAAGGCTAGGAGAAACAACACTTCCATGTTTATAGTTGTGATTGGTAGGCTTCCTTGTTGCCATAATTTTGCTTTCCATTTTTCTTGCCAACCTGAATGCCTTCTCCAATGAATCACATTCCCAAAGGCGAACCTCATGTTGGATGTTATCCTTTAAAGTCCCTATGAACATATCAATCCTATGATCCTCTAGAATATCTTTTACCCTTATATTCAATTTTTGGAAGTCCTCAATGTGCTCCATCATTGAACCCTTTTGTTTGAGATTTATCAATTGGCTAAAAAAGGTATTACTTTCTGTATCCTCATAATGTGCTATCATTTCTTCCGTAAAAATTTCCCAAGTGACAAACTATTTATGAGAGCAAAGCCATCGATACTATACAAACTAATTTGGTTCCAAATATAAAGTTGCAATGTGTACCTTTTGTGTGTTTTTCATATTATGGAGATCGAAATATTGCTCCATCTGTAATATCCATGTTATGAGATCCTTGCCATCAAACTTCCTCATATCAATATTTGGAATATGGTGGGTCTTCAATCCAATGTTAGAGTCTATGATATCATGATTGGCATTTCTTTTGTTCTCATCATGAGTTTCCTTTACTACCCTTTTGCTATTAGTAAGCATTTCTTGTAGCAACTTTGTCAAATCTGTCTTCAAATATTCCATGTTGCCTTTAATTTTTCTTCTATACCATCCATATTAGCTTCCACACCCTTTGAATTCCTTCAAACTAATTTTTCAACCAAACTTATGAAAAAACTTTAAAAACAATTACACACCTTTTTTCACTTTGTAAGAGCTCGATATTGAATATGTTGTATCTCTGTAATTTTGGATCTCCAAGGTTTGAAATTGTGTCATGTGGTAGCCCTATAAGTCATATTTCCAACCCCACAAGTCTGATCAAGATTGGATTCTCCAAGGAAGGTTTATGTTAAATATCCCACAATGACCTTATTATAGACTGGTTCAGTAGAGCAAACTTGTATGAAGTTCCACGTGTCAAGTGAAAACCTTAGGACCTGAAACCAATAAAAAGAAAACTATGGGCCATCCTATTTATGTAACTTTTTATGAAATTTCAATTTGATGCTCAGAGAGAAAGTTCTGACGATTTTTCCTAGGTCACCTGTTTGCGATGTAATTCGGGATCCTACAAAAACTCTAAATGTCTTGGCCCATATCTTTGAAAATATACTGCAACAAGATTTGATATTTGGGTCCAAGCTTCATCAGTATTGTGGCTCAAATGAGTTTTAATTTCAGTGTCTTAACCTTCGTAGAAAAGCAATTATAGCGAAAATTCCAAGATGACTTGTTCATGATGGAATTCTAGATATTGCAAAAACCCTAACTTCCTCAGATCATATCTCTAAAAATATGGCGATATCAGATCTGGAATTCAGACATGAAGTGTAGAATGATTTTAGCTCAAACAAGATTCTTTTTAGCTTCTGAAACTTCGTAGAGAAAAAGTTATATTGAAAATTCCATGATGACCTGTTTGGAGCAACGAAACCCTAGAATCCAAAGCTCTGATACCAACTGTTATGAAACCAGCTCACAAAAAGATAGAAAAGATAGATCGACAATATAAAAATCAGCCTCTTCGAGGGAGAAACCTCCTTTACATTACACAAATGAACAATTTTTGGATGATAAAAATGACAAGACCTCATTTCTATCTATAGGAGTCTAAGGAGTCCCAGTACAATCAAAGCCTACATAACAATAATATTATAGGGGAACAACAATAACAATAGTGGGCTTCTATGGGGCATAATAATAAAAACATGGGGACTATAAGGGCACAATACTATAATAAGGGGGTTTCACTAATAACAATAAGGGGTTACACTAGTAGTGTAGGGACCAAACATAGTTTGAGCACCTTGTCAACATGTTGAACTTGATCCTTCCAAGACTTGTTCTAGATTAGTATATCATCAAAAAATACTAACAAAAATTTTCTATGGAAGCGTTTTAAAATGGAATTCATCAAACCTTGAAATGTAGAAGGTGCATTGGTAAGGCCAAAATGCATGACCAGAAATTCATAGTGACAGTTCTAAATGTTGTTTTCGAAATGTCTTCAGTCTTCATTCTAATTTGATGATATCTTGAACAAAGAGCCGACTTGGTGAAGTAAATTTCTCCATGTAATTAATCCAAAAATCCATCAATTATAGGAATAAGAAATTTATCTTTAATAGTGAGCTTGTTGAGCTCCTTATAATCTAGACACAGGTGCGATGATCCATCCTTCTTATGCACCAATACTACTCGAGTAGAGAAATAACTATGACTAGGTTGAATTATACCGACCTCTAGCTTTTCTCCAACCATACATTCAATTTTACTCTTTTGGGCATATGGGTATCTGTAAGGCCTGATGTTTGGAGAAAACACTTCTCAGAATCAAACGAATAGCATGATCATGATCACGAATAGGTGGGAGGCCTTTGGGAGTCTCAAATAACTTGGAATGATTGTCCAAGACTTTTTGGAGATCTAGAGAAATAGATGAATTCAATGTTTGAACCTCTAATGAGCACAATTTTGTAATTACACCCTGTTGTTCTTTCTTTAGAAGCTTTGTCATGCCATTAAAGTTGATTGTGTTTCCTGGTTTCCCTTCGATGCCCCTTAATTCAACTTCCTTTCCTTCCCAAAAAATTTTAAGATTTTTTTTTGAAAATTAAAAGCTATTGTCCCCAAAGATTGTAACCATTAGACTCCTAATACAACATCAGCACCACCCATTGGAATGGAAAGCATTGGAGTATTCAATACATATTTCCCCATGGATAACTTTATATTATGGCACTTTCCATAGAAATTTATAGTTCCTCCATTTACAACCATCACTTGAAAATCTAGTGCTGGACATAGGAAGCAATTCAATTCCTTGGCTATCTGACAATGAATAAAATTATGGTCAGATTAATTTCTTCTTTCTCTGGGATTGTTTCTTGATGTACATCCTCTTCTTTTGATGTTTCTTGTTCCTTTTCTTCCTCCTATGCACAATATATGTAAAATAATTTATTCTCATCACACTTATGACCTTCAATGTATTTTCTATCACAACTGTAACATAACCCTTTTTCTCTTTTTTCCTCCAATTATTATGGTGTCAACCTAGTAGGTTGTGGAAGGCTAGGAGCAGCAACACTTCCATCTTTATAGTGGTGAATGGTAGACTTCCTTGTTGCCATAATTTTTCTTTCAACTTTTCTTGCCACCTTGAATGCCTTCTCCAATGAATCAAGTTCCCAAAGGTGAACCTCATCTTGGATGTTATCCTTTAAGGTACCTATGAAGACATCAATCCTATGCTCCTCTGAATATCATTTTCCCCGATATTCAATTTTTGGAAGTCCTCAATGCGCTCCACCATTGAACGCTTTTGTTTGAGATATATTAATTAGCTAAAGAAGGTGTTGCTCTTTCTATCCGCATAATATGTTATCATTTCCTCCATAAAAATTGACCCAGTGACAAGTGGTTTATGAGAACAAATCCATCGATACCATACAAACTAATTGGGTTCTAAATATAAAGTTGCAATGTGTACCTTTTGTGTGTATTGCACATTATGGAGATTGAAATATTTCTCCATTTGTAGTATCCATGTTACTGGATTCTTTTTGTCAAACTTCCTCATATCAATCTTTGGAATATGGTGGGTCTTCGATCCAAAGTTAGAGTCTACGGAATCATGATTAACATTCCTTATTTTTCATTGTGAGTTTCATCTAATTCCTTTTCGCCATTAGGAAGTATTTCTTGTAGCAACTTTGTCAAACCTTCCTTCAAACCTTCCATGTCTGCTTTTAAACCATTCTTCAATTCTTCCATGTTGCCTTTCATTTTTTCTTCTATACCATCCATCTTAGCTTCCATAACATTCTTCAAAACATCTATCTTAGATTCCATTTGATTTTTTGTTACTCTTTATGAGAGCGGAATTTTTTGCACTTGGTCTCGTAATTTTGATATATCATGTTGCATTTCTTCCTCTTCTTCATGCATCATAGTAGAGATTTATGGTTTCTTACTAGGTGTTTCCATTTTCTTTCTTCGAGTCATTTTGGAATCAAACAATGATATTTATGCTTTATTATGCAACTTGAATCACTTCAAACTGTTTTTTCAAACAAAACTTATGCCAATTTAATAAAAAAATACACACATTTTTCTTGCTTTATAGGAGCTCAATATTGAATCTATTGTATCTCTGTAAATTAAAATCTCTTGTTATTTTTTCATAGGGAAACTCTCTTCTTTTCTTGGACAATTGCATTTCTTCATTAATACAATAATTTCACCCCATATCATCTTTACGTTATTCAGATCTACACCATTATTCATTAGCATATGTAATTATATAGAAAGAAGAACATCATCATCATCAACGTAGTGGAACATAAAGGAAAATTAAAAGAAAAGCATGCACACATAGAGACACCAAGATTGGTTCGACACTATGGAAAAACCCACTATGGGGAAAACCCTTGCAAATCTTCTTCTTCTTAGATCATCATCAAATGATTTAGGAAAAGAGAGTACAATGATCCATAAATTTATCTATGAAACAAAACAACTATGATATCCATGAAATAGATCTAATCATGCTTATAATCAAAACCCTAATTCTAAGGACTGTAGTGCGTTGTCATGATTGTAGTCAACTGATGGATACCACTATCACTATGTTGAACACTATTGTCACTGAGCGGAATATTCGGAATACTAAAATTTCATCTTTGAGTCCTTGATGCAAGGAGGAGGAGATATGTGAGCATCTATAACGATCTTGGGTGCTCTATGTGAACTGTATGCCAACATCTATGAAAGCTTGGATGCTTCCTAGACCATTTTGTGCGTGCGTCCGAGGACCAAATCACCAGATCTACTCCAAACCTTCAGATGCTCTCTTACAGTTATTGTGTGTGCATTTGAGATTGTATGGATGCTCTTAGGACCACTTTATGCAAGCGTCTGGGGACCAACACCTCTAGATCTGCCTCTGAAACCCTAGACGTTCCCATAGAATTTTTTTCCAGTGTCTAGGGATCTCTAGGTGTTGTCTTGAGCACTGTGTGCTAGCGCCCAAGGACTAAAATGCCCAGTTCTATGCGAATGTCCAGGAATTAGAAAACCCTAGATCAGTGCGAGGTTCACCCCTGAGATTTGAGACCCTTGCACGAGCTTTCCTCCGATAGACCTGTGTGAACCAAGACAATAAGAGAAGAAAAGATGGCTTGATAAATTATCCAAATGAGCTTGAGGTCTCTTCTATTTATAGGCTATCATAAGGGTCCACTTGGGGTTGAGGCTAACCTATCCAATTTAACATGTGCTTAGGGCCAACCTAACCCAATATTCATGAGTGAATAAATAAATTCAAAAATCAACTTTCACTTTTCCAAATAAGTTGATATTTAGGTCGATTTTGGTCCTCTTGAAAAGAGGAATTTAATGCAATCATCATCTCCATCATATGAGCTATCCAAGGTGGAATTTGATTGCAGTTGCAAACAATAGCACTCCCTTTCAACTAGGGAGAATTCCAGCTTCCTATTTTTGTCCATCGATCAATATGCCATTATTGTGTCTTCAAGTGTCATCACGTATCATTCCTGGTCATCTTTGTCACGTTGTCATCATGCCATGAACATCTCAAGTATCTCATCATCATAAATCATCAATGTACATCTCGATCTATCTCTTGTGTATTCATATTTATCTCTTGATTGTTCCTGCTTGTATGCTGAACATTCTCGAATCTAGAAGAAGAAGAATTTGTTACCGGAGGGGAGCATACGCTACCACCCTCTATCCATCAGGTTGCTACTTGGAATCTCTGCTAGAGGGCTACTACCGAGAATATGATCATCAATCATCATCGGAGAGCATATCATCAAGGAACACATCTCAACATGGAACCACATTAGGGAACACATCTCGACCCAAAATCTCATGGGGGAGCTATACATCTACAACCCGATATCGAGCAAAAGGATATTCAAACACACAGGAGAGCACATATCAACCCTGGAATTTCATTAGGGAGCTCAATCTCAACCATGAATCACATAGGGTTATCTCAACCCACCATATTTCCTACTAATCTTCCCATCAATGACCCTGGATAGTATGTGGTAGAACACCTGTATCATAATCAACTTGGGTTGTACACGCCAAGTACACTCTCAACTCATTGGCCAAACGAGGATTCTTATACCTGACAAGCCCAACTTGTGGGTATGGTTACAACTGGGGTATGCTCTGCAAAGACCAAACAGGGGAGCAACATTCTCTGACCCTATGAAAATAGGGGAGCAACATCTCCAACCCTATGGGTAACAGATAGGGGTCATACCCTATTTTCCAAAGTTCCCTCAACCCTAGGAGCCCTCCATCTCAATTCCCCACACTGGGAGCTTAGATAGGGAGGAAGAGTTGGCTCAGTGTCCTCGTTGAGTACTGCTCTCATCATACTCAAATCAGGTATCAGCTTGTCTCAATAGCAGTTGTTTCTTGTTCATACAAGACACTAAATCAAATATCATGTCAAAACATAATTAATCATATAAATCACAAAAGGATACCATAATCATCCTTCCTCTCAAGGAGGTGCCAACCATAAGCCTTAACTTGTTTCAAATAGTTGCACTGTCTCAATATATGAGAGTATCTCAATATATGAGAGTATCTCAATCCTAATTATAAATATGGGATTTTCTACCAATCAGATCTCACATTATGTCATCACAATGTATCCATGTCATATCCATACCATGCTCAGAAAACTCTCTAAGGAGATTCTTCATCCTACCTTACAACTAGCCATGCTAGCAACATCACACTCATCCTTAATCGTACTTGGACCTCTAATCCAAGATATCATGACAGATCTCATACCAAAGAAACATCTAAATGTGCTTAACAATAATATATATCAACAAAAATACATCCATGTAGTCACATATCATAAGAGAAATATCTCAGCCTAAAAAATAGAACACCTCATGCATATATTTCAAAGGATGCTCGTTGGAAACTCTATATGAATGAAGCAGCTTACTCATGAATTTATTTAGGTTCTATGCACATCATACACATATAGATGGATGTTCAAAACGAAACATCAATGCTTCAATAAACTGTCAGATGCCATGCCAAGTTCAATAACATCTTTGAACTTCAAATCAGAGTATCCAAGGACTTGCATTTTCATTATTAAAAAACATTTTCAATAGCTTTGTAGGATTTCTTTTCCCAAATTCCAAAAATCAATTCATCATGCCATGATACATCATTTCAAGCTTCAGAAGCTATCTCCCTTTGATTGATATCATCATAGGTTCATCACGTATCAAGAGTAGACCATCAGGGTATAAAACCAAAACCATAATCAAAATCAAAGCCATAGCTTGGAACTCATCATCCTGACTTCATCAGATAACTGTCAAATATATACATATCTTAATCGGGGAGCTTACTTCATGCAATGATCTAAGCATAATGCCTTACTAAGCCATTATAATCAGCCTTACATAAATCAATGTTGTACCATCACATCAACAAAGTCATCTTATCAAAGTTTAGATGTTAGATCACAACCATTATCAAATTAATCAATATCATAGTATCAACTCTTCCAACTAAGCGACATGGAGAGCTCATACCAAGTCGTGACTTCATTTATTATTACGCTGACAAGTTTTCACCAACCATGCATTATCAATCTGAACTTGATCAAGTCATTCTCATAATCATAATACAAGTAATTTATGTCACTAGGTGCAAATGCATACACCAAGGATGAGTCATGCAAGTTCTATGTTCATGTTGAATCACAACTATCAATACCTCAACCTTTGTGCTAAGAACAAGGAGGCCAATACAAAAGCATTTTTCCGAATACTCACATAAGTCATTATGCCCACATAGTATAGACATTAGGGAAAATCAACAATATTCAAATCATATCATTAGTCATCAAGTCAAGTCCAAATTCTCTATTGAAGAGAGATCTACAGTGAAAGCATATCGCAATCATCAATTCAAAATTCCAAGTTATTGTCAAATATCACTAAAGACTTCTCATCTATATCAATCATCCAAATCATGCTAATCTCTTATAGCACAAACACAGTGACATATCTATATGTATGTATCGGTCACCTGCAAACACAAGTTCAATATGCATGTTCATGTTATGGAAAAAATTCAAGCTTTTCCTGCTTCCATATCTTGTTATCTGCAACATATATGTGGAATTGACATCTTCTAGGTGACCATTTGATTTCATGCACAATACTTCATTTTTTATGTGATCAGCAATTTAACCCAACAACTTTAGAAATCAGATTACAGTGGTAGAATATGTTAGGGACATCTTGATTTAGAGTTCAGACAACTTTAGAAAGCTTCAGATGATGGTCAACTGTAGTCAAACCCATGGATGCTCCCTTCAAGTTAGCATGGGAGCGTCTTTAGCTGCCTAGACGCTACCTAAGCCTTAGAATGCATGCGTCTAGGGACGAGATTTCCTAGCTCAGTGCTTGTGTCCAAAGTAGAAATCCTAATTTCTGTACAAGCTTCAGATCTGAGACTTTGCTGTAGATAAATTATGTTAGATGCACATAAATCATACTTCAAAAGTACATAATGCAAATATAAATAAGACTAAGAATCTTGAGAAGAGATTCTCGCTTTGATTGGGAATCTTGTCATCAACCTATCTCTACTAGAGTCAAGCAACCGCAGATCTGTTAGATCATAAAAATATATCTATCATGGCTATGACATCAATCTTTCATCAAATGTTATACTGAAAGCAACATATATATGCCACATCATATCTCAAAGATCATGAGCACTTTCTATCTAGTCACTTCATTAAGTTAGGACATGCACTTTAACCGTATGCCATCAAGACAAGCCCACATGTAGTAAGAGATCTAGAATATCAATCTCATAGTTATACCTATAACATCAAGGATACCATGCTTATCATTATCAACACGATCAATTTAGGTCATTCAATAGAGTTTTACCAAAACAATGAGAGTGTCAATCTCTCTTTCCATATGATTTCATCATGCTAATCACAAGCATTACAACATACTCATGTATATGAGTCACTCATGTATAGGAGTTAATGAGCTATCCTTCTATATAAAATACATCATGACAAGTACCAAGAGTATTATTTACTAGAGTCAATGTGTTAACCTTATTTATAGGATCAAGATGTCCAACGGATGGATGTTAGACAAACATCAAGTGTATCAATGTATCAACATTAGATAGCCTCGTAGACTTCATGAAGATCAAAATTTTCAAGACCAAGTGCATCACTTCATCAAGTTACTTTCCTATGCATGTATGAGCCATCAAAGAAAGAGACATTCCCATCATACCTTAGGGCTTACCGAGTGATCCAACGTTACAGCTGAAATACAACACACCATGCATACCTTAGTATTCAAATACATGTACACCTTCTCATAGGAAACTTGTAGTGCTTGTCACTTTTTCATCAAGTACCTCCTTACCTTTTTATAGGTCTAGATTCTCTTTCATGCATCTCAAATAATCCTCAAGAAGAATCTAATCATCACATCTCATAAAGGAGGTTAGAAACATCCATATACTCAAATACATATGCAGGAAGTATAAGCGATAAACATAATCATGAGATCCATAGGCCTAAACAAAATTAAGAGGCATCATAATTCAAGAAATACTTATCTTCAATGAGAGATGATTCTCTCCCTCTTGAATCAATATTTAAGAGTCATCAATGTCCATGGTCCATATACCAATGTTGCCTTCACTTATCCAACCAGGTTTGCTATGGATTATCCCATCTAGGGCTTTATCAAATCTCCCACAAGTGCTTACACATCTTCACATTGACCATCTAGGTTCCATATCTCATATTGTTTCCATAAACTAGGGTTTTCTATCCAACCCTAACTTCATAGAATCCATCATACCCTAATAATCAAGTTTCCTAGGGTTTTATTCAAACCCTAAAATTATTTTAGGTCTGCACCATCCAGTTCTTGCTTCCATAAAAGGTGTCATCAACGGGGTGATTTACATGAATTTTCTTCAGCCCAGCTCTGATACCATGTTAATTTTTCATAGGGCAACATTGTTCTTTGCTTTGATAATTGCATTTCTTCATTAATACATTAAGTTCACCCCATATCATCATTACATTATTAAGATCTACACCATTATTCATTAGCATATGCAATTATACAGAAAGAACAACATCATCATCATCAATGCAACGGAACATAAAGGAACAATAGAAGAAAAGCATGCAAACATAGAGACACCAGGATTGGTTCGAGACCAGGGCGAAACCCACTATGGGGAAAACCCTTGAAAATGTTCTTCATCTTAGATTGTCATCAAATGATTCAACAAAAGAGAGTACAATTATCCATAATTTTATCTATGCAACCAAAAAACTATGATATCCATGAAATAGATATAATCATGCTTATAATCAAAACCTTGATTCTGAGGACTATAGTGTGTTTTCACTAACTATAGTCAATTGTTGGATACTGCTATCACTGTGCTGAACAGTGGTAAACATTGCAGTCACTAAGAAAAATCTTTAGAATACTGAAATCTCATCTTTGAGTCCTAAACGCAGGAAGGAGGAGTTATGCAAGTGTCTATGACAATCCTAGATGCTCTCTGTGAACTGTATGGCAACGTCTCTGGTAGCCTGAATGCTCCCTAGACCATTATGTGCATGTGTCCGGGGAACAACTCACCAAATCTACTCCAAACCCTTAAACATTGTCTTCTAGTTACTATGCATGCATACAGGACTTCCTGGACACTCTCAGGACCACTCTGTACATGCGTCCGGGGATCGACACCTCCAGATCTACATCTAAAACCCTGGATGCTCCCATAGGCTTCTATGCTAGCACCTAGAGCTCTTTGGACGTTGTCTTGATCACTGTGTGCCTAGTTATGTTCTAACATCTAGGGACTAAAATTCCAAGTTCTTTGCCAATTTCTAGGAATAAGAAAACCCTAGATTAATGCAAGCTTCATCCCTGAGATTTTAGACCCTTGTGCAAACTTTCCTTCGATAGACCTATGTGAACCAAGACAATAAAAGAAGAGAATATGGCTTGATCAATTGCCAAAATGAGCTTGAGGTATCTTCTATTTAAGGATTTCATGAGGGTCCACTTGGGGTTGATGCTAAGCTGTCCAATTTAACATGTACTTAGGGCCAACCTAACCCAATACACGAGTGAATAAATAAATTCAAAAATCAACTTTTGCTTGTCCAAATAAGGTGATATTTAGGTTGATTTTGGTCCTCTCGAAAAGAAGAATGTAATGCAATCATCATCTCAGTCATCTGAGCTATCTAAGGTGGAATTTGATCGCAGATGCAAAAATTAACATCTCTAAGGTCTGAAATTTGGTCATGTGGTAGAACTCTGAGTCTTCTTTCCAATTCCACAAGTCAAATCAAATTTGTATTCTTCAAGATAAATTTATTTCCAATATCCCACGATGACCTGATTATGGATTGGTTTAGTAGAGCGAACTTGGACGGAGTTCCACGTGTCATTATTTTGATCTTTGACCCTGTCCATGACCTTTCAACCACTTTTTTACAAAATTCAAATCTAATGCTCATAGAGGAAGATATGACGATTTTTCCAAGGTCATCTATTTGAGACAAAATTCTAGAACATGCAAAAACCTTAACTTCTTCAGACCATATCTCCGAAAATATAGTGAACCAAAATCTGAAATTTTTACAGGAAGTTTTTAGGATTTTGAATCCTTATGGTAAAAAATTCAGCTTCATAACCTTCGTAGAAAAAAAGTTATAGTGAAAATTCCACGATGACCTGTTTCCAGCAGCAAAACCCTAGAATCCAAAGCTCTGATACCAAATGTTATGCAATGAGCTCACAAAAAGATAGAACGACGCCTTAAAAAATATCCTCTTTGAGGGGGAAACCTCCTTTAATTTACATAAATGAACAATTCTTGGATGATACAAATGACAAGGCCTCCCTTCTACCACTACACTAACAATAACATAAGGGACTACACTAGTAGTATAGGGACCTAACAAGCTCATAAAGCAATCAAACCAACATAATTGTACGAAGTTTCTAATGTTGCGCCAAATATTGGGCACTATAGATAAATGGTAACTCAAACCTAGGTGCCTTAGGTCATCCCCATGACATGCTCGTAATGCTATGAAATAATTCCCTAGTAGGGCTACACACATATGTATTTTAATTTCTATTGTTGATGAGAAATCATATATTGTTGTCCATGTCAATGAGTTGTACAACAAGGTTATTATCACGTGTCAAGAGTTAGGTCAATGTGCCTATGTGTTAAGTCACTATGTCAAGTCAAGTTACTATAGGTATATAAGTCTATGTCAAAATGAGAGTAGGTCTAATAGGTTAGGTATTTAATGCCACCATCAAGTTTATTGTCCAATCCAAGTGTCAATTCCATATTAAGTCTTCATTACCATAATAATGAACTATAGCCATAATAAGATCAATGTAGTCAATAGGCCAGGTCGTAATTATTGTTGTCATAAATATCACTATCTTGTCATAGCATCAAGTCTTTATGTCAGATATAGTTCACTGTTAACTCTATCTATATAGTAAGTTAAGTCAACATCATAATATTGTCCTTGTAACTATTGTGTCAGATCTATGTTTTCAAGTTACAGTCAAATCCAACTTTTCATGTTTGTGTAGTGAGTCTATGTCAAGTTACTAATAATACTGTTTCATATACTTGTCCATCACATCATGTCAAGTCATGTCACTTGTTAGTCTTATAAAGTCACCGTCAATATTTCAGGTCACCATTTGTTACACTACAATCACATGAATCAAACATTGTTATTGCTATATGTACCATTGTATATGTATTAAGTTCAATATGTAGTTGACTAGGTGTATCAATTGTCTCCTATGAATAGTAAAGTAAGGTCTTAAGCATTCAGAATTGAACTTGTATATACTTATGTAGGTAGACCTTTTAGCTTCATGTTTTTTTATTGTAATAAACACGCTACAACATACCCACAAGTTGTCATGCAACCTTAATTATTTTGTTGTCAATAAGATCATGCAAATGCCATTGTTTTATTGTCAACACCAATTAAAACATAGTCACTATAATTTGGTTTAGAATTACAATGAGAGATTTGTCAACAAGATGCACATGATATTAATGAATCAAATTCAAGTTTCAAATCATAACATGGGTCACTTCAACAAAATTCAAAGTCAATGATTGGCTTAGTGCGTTTAGTTCTTGAAATTGTTCATTGATAATGAGATTACTACTACTATCTTACGGTGAGATTCAACGTCTTATATTGATAATGTGATGTCAATGTCAAGTATAACTATATATCAGTTCACTATACATAAGGATTGTTGTCACAATTTTTAGTACATCACTGTGAATGTCATAAGGTACAATTTTGTCCTAATGACTGTAATTAGGCCTACTCTAATTGAACCAAGCAACTAATGTTCCCGCAAACATAACTCAAGTGAATTCCACGATCCAAAATAAAAACACAATAAAAACATCCCATAAACCTGCAATGACAATAAACTACTATTGTATAAGGCCAAGCATCCTAAAACAAGCTATTGTAGGAGACAAAGATTTGTAAGGTGAGGACTATACCTTCGTCATTCTCAAATAAGGTGGCTACAATCCAAACAAGTCTCAAAACACCAAACCAAGTTCCTTTCTATGCCAAATTACCCATAATCCAAAATAATAAAAAAATCAAATAAATGGTACCCAAAAAGGAAACCTCAATTTTTGAAAATTGCACAGGTCTAAGGGTCAATACGGTAGCACTAATGAGGTTTGTTCCTACTGTTGTCACTCACTGCAAAATGTGTTTTCAGTTGCCCAAAGTGCAAAAGAGCAGTGAAATATGAAACCATCTTCCAAGCTATAGAAGCCCTCAAATATAAATCAAACTCTCTCCATTGGATAGTGCTTAGAATTAGCTTTCCAACGGTATGTGGAAGTCCCAAAATGGACTCTGGAATCAAAAGCTATAGAAGGTTGAAGTTTCCCTTTGAAAATCAGAAAACAAAGAGAAAATGCATAACTGTAAAATCTCGGGTCCTAGCATATCGACGATCCTGCAAATCAGAAGTCCCAACATATCAGAGGTCCCAAAAATCGAAGGTCTAGAGCGATATCGGAATATCGACAATCGACGGGTCTAGGCCATATCGATGATCGACGATCAGCATTTTCAAAGTGTCAACTTTAACAAAGTTGGGATCAACGAATGCCAATAGTGTTAAAGCGTCGGGATTGTGCCTTAAGTGTAAGCGTCAGGGAGGGCCTAATACATGTTAATAAAGGATTCAACATAAAACCAGGTAGGATCAGGCCTCTTATCTCTCCTCCAACGGGATGCATGGCACGTAAGATTGGTCCCGATAAGAGACGTGGGATAGCTAATGTCAGCATGATGTCATAGTACGACAGACACATAGCATGAAAGTTCAACGTTTTGAGGGGTCATAAGGGGCCAAAATAGGGTGATACGTGTCACCACTCACAAGGTGACATGTGGTAAAGGATGACGTCACATCGAAGATTGCAAATCGACGTTTGCAGGTTGAGGCATGTTGTTACACAAAGTAAAACCTCCAATTGTGATCTGTTGATAAATGGGCTTTGATAAAGGGGTAGCCAGCAATCAATAAAGAGCCAAAGAAACCAAGGGCTAAGCATAGAGGGTGATCGACAATCAACGAAATTAAAATGTTGCATCACTCAAAGTTAAATCCCAGATTTGAAAATGTCGATTGAGGGGCTTTGACCTAAGGGCTTTGACCTAAGGGCTATCCCTCAAGTGGAGCTTCTTTCCACATGTCAGTTCAGTCAGAGACGTAGTTGAGATCAGATGGAGGGATAGTGTACTATCAGTTGCTAGGATATTCCTCGGTGAATATTCCTTGCATGCAGAAGGAATATTATTCCTTATGGATTGCGCAGTTGGACCTGAGGTTACAGTGAGTGTGATGAGGCCAATTCACACATGTGATATCATTAGACCCCAATCAAAACTGTGCAAGGAAATAGGAGGCTTGGAGGGCTTGAGGAAGATATATTCTATGTCTATTCAGTCTGTGAGTTGTCTTGCTTGATTGCAGAGAGAGAAAGATAGCTTGAGAGCTGATTCTTTTTGTAACTTGAACAAGATTTCCACTTGTATGATAATACAGAGTTGGGGTTTTAGGCTGGTGCTTTCCCCAGTGATATATCTTCTGTGTTATGGTTGATTACTTCTCATTCTCAGTTATATTTGTTCATGCTTGATGATGCTCATATCTATTTAAGCTTCTACAAAGTTTATGGTAGAAGTAGATCTAGTATTATGCTTTAGGACATTGTATATATTAGGTGATCTACAATGAAAAATCTACACGGTATCAGAGCAAAGGTGATCAAGGAAGAACAATATACAAGCAGGAGAAGTTCAAAGTTTGGTTTCTGAATATTGAATTGGGTTCTTATCACATCCACTTATGACAGTCACTGGTTTAAGACTCGAATATGCCCTTGATGGCAGTTCGAATTATAGAGCCTGGAAGGATCGCATGGAGGCAGTATTAGAAGATAACGGTCTCAAGGACTTCATTGATCAAGAAGTCCAAAAGTTGTCTGATGCTACTCAACTGGCGGAATGGAAAAAGTGTGTGGCTAGAGCAAGGAGAATCCTCCTGGAGAGAGTTCGAGATCACATTGTCTCGAGCCTCCATGGGAAGGAGACTCCATTTTCGATGTGGAAAACATTGAAAGATCTTTATCAGAATAGTAGCAATCAGAGGAAGCTCGTGTTGAAAGACAAACTTCGAAAGATCAAGTGCGAAAAGGGTGACACAATCTCTACGTTCCTGAACAAGCTCACCACCTACAGGGATGAGCTTGCAAGTGTAGGGGTCATCACTGCTGATGATGACATGGTGAGTGTAGAACTCCTCAGCCTTTCTAAGAGCTGGCATAGCTACCAAGACTCAGTTACTGGAAGAGAGAAACTACTAGATTAGGAATGACTTTGGTCGGACCTAATGCAGGAGGAGATAAGGCAAAGCACTAGGGATGGATCTTCATCAAAACAAGATGATGAGGAAAATCTAGCTTTAGCGAGTAAAGCTAAGAAAGGGAAAGGGAAGGCGTCCCAATCCAAATCTTCTCATGGTGGGAGGAAGGTTGATAAGTCGAAGGTTCGATGCTTTCACTATCATGAAGTGGGCAATTATCCTATGAATTATCCATAGAAGAAATCCAAGAATGGTTCCTCAAAGGGATCTGATGGTGATGCACTAGCTTCATAGTTTGAGCTGGATTTCTCTCTTATCACATGCATGGTTTCATCCATGGTGGGATGTGTTTGGTACTTGGATAGTGGAGCTTCTTTCCACATGTCAGGTGACAAGAATCTTTTCAATACCTTGGAGGAGAAGGATCTCCAGATGCAAATCGAGATGGGCGATGATGGAAAGTATTGTGTCTTAGGTGAAGGTATAGTTGTGTTTCAGAGGGAGCATGGTGCTCCTCTCACCCTATCTACTGTTAATTATGTACCAGGTCTAAAAAAAGAATCTCGTGTCTGTTGCTATGCTAGAAGATAAAGGCTATGATGTAGTATTTAGTAAAGGAAAAGTTTTCTTGAGGCATATCGGCACCGGATATACCAAGCGAATTGGGATTCAAGTAAAGAATCTCTACAAGCTAGAGGTAGAAGATTGTGCTGCACTGAGTTCCAAAGTAGAGGTGGTGCAAAGCCAAGGTGTTGGTGAGCTATGGCATAGAACACTGGGCCACTTGCATCATGGGGCCTTGAAGATCATGCAACAAATTTCTACCGGCTTACCCAAGGGAAAACTGGAGCAAATAGACACATGCAAAGGATGCACCCTGGGTAAGTATGCAAAATATTCCTTTCAGGATCAGGATAGTAGAGCTAGAGCAATCCTGGAGCGAGTTCACTTAGATGTATGTGGACCATTCTCTACAACCTCCATTGCTAAACAAAGGTACTATGTTATTTTTATTGATGACTTTTCTCGTAGATGTTGGATCTACTTTATGCAAAAGAAGGATCAGACCTTCTTGAGGTTTTGTGAGTTTAAAGCCTTAACAGAGAAAGAATCTAGAAAGAAAGTAAAATCCTTGCATAGCGACAATGGTGGAGAGTATATTTCCGAGAAGTTTAAAGACTTTTGCGCTGCAGAAGGAATTAAAAGGGAATTGATGGCACCCCATAACCCACAACAGAATGGGGTGGCCGAAAGGAAGAACAGATCTATAGTGGGAGCAACTTGGGTGATGTTGCATGACCAAAGCCTACCACTTCATCTATGGGTTGAGCCATGCAATATAGCAGTGTACCTTCAGAACAGAAGTCCTCATCGTATCTTGGGGATGAAGACACCTATGGAGGCTTTTTCGGGGAAGCGACTAGATGTGAGTCACTTCCACATCTTTGGATCATTAGTTTACTGTCATGTGACCAAAGATGCTTGGAAGAAGCTAGACCCAATAGCTGAGTTGAGGATACTTGTGGGGTACACAGATACACCCCACTACTGTCATGTGTTTCTGCCTGCTAGTTAGAAGACCATAGTGCGCAGGGATCTGAAGTTCGATGAGCAGAGAGCCATGCGAGTGTCACTTGAAAGGGAGGTCAAGTTGCATGGTGATGATGAACTTTTAGTTCCAAAGGAGGAGGAGCCTCCTGATGATGTGGATCAACGATATGCAGAGGATCCAGTAGTGGAGACCACCACTGCTAGAGAGTCTTCTAGGGACGGGCAGAAACACTTGTGGGAAGCTGACAGATTGATGCTAGATGTGAGAGAGAATGTGGGGCAGCCATCCTCTTAGTGCAGACAGAGGATATCTCTCGAGAGATACAATGGCTACATGGCCCTGGTTGGGGAGTGTGTAGCAACCAAACCTTCTTCTTTTCAGGAGGTAGTGCAACAACCAGTATGGGTTGATGTAATGGTAGAAGAGTACGATTCGATCATACGGAACAATGTGTGGGATGTTGTCCCTAGACCTGGGGACAAGTCAGTGGTTAGTTCCCGATGGCTTTACAAGGTAAAGCAGGCAGCTGAAGGCAGTGTTGAGAAACACAAGGCAAGGTTTGTTGCCTGAGGTTTCTCACAGGTTGAGGGGATCAACTATGATGAGACCTTTGCTTCTGTAGCAAGGTACTCATCTATCAGATCGAGCTAGCTCTATCAACTTAGATGGGTTGGAAGATCCATCAGATGGATGTGAAGACACTTTTCCTCAATGGGAAGATTGAGGAAGAGGTATACATTGAACAGCCCGAAGGATTTAAGACCTTTGATTTTGAGTCGCATATCTGCCGACTCAAGCAAGCATTGTATGGGCTGAAGCAAGCACCTCGTGCTTGGTATAACAGGTTCGACATCTATTTCACCGGTTTGGGCTTCACCAAGAGTGAAGCAGATGTGAACCTATACCACATCATGGTAGATGGTAAGCCATTGATTATTGTACTTTATGTCAATGATTTGATTTTGACAAGTGATGACTAGCTGATACAATCTTGCAAGGAGGACCTTATAAGAAAGTTTGAGATGAAGGACATGAGCCTCATGCACTACTTTCTAGGCATGGAAGTGTAGCAGAAAGATGGGGAAGTATTTGTGTCTCAAGGAAAGTATTCCAATGAGATACTCGGGCGCTTTCACATGGAGAAGTGCAAGCCCATGCAGACTCCTCTAGCTGGAAACCAGAGGAAGGAAGATACTATTTCATGTGAGTTAGTAGCTGCTACTGTTTATCGGCAGTTGGTGGGTTCACTTATGTATCTGGTGAACACACGACCCGACTTATGCTTTGTGGTGAACTAGCTGAGTCAAGCTATGGTTTAACCTACCAAGCTATTTTGGAAGGTAGCGAAGCATGTGCTAAGATATCTCAGAGGCACTACACAGTACAGATTGTGGTATAGATGGATAGAGGGAGTGAAGCTGCAAGGCTTCATGGATGCGGATTGGGCAGGTAATTCATCAGACCGGAAGAGCACTTCTGGAGGAATCTTCAACCTTGGTTCAACTGCGGTTTCTTGGTACAGTAAGAAACAGAGATTAGTTGCACTTAGCTCAGCAGAGGCTGAATACATGGCTGCCAGTTAGGCAGCATGTGAGGCCATTTGGATGTAGAAGATTCTAGTGGGATTGTTTGGTCAAATGATGGATCCTACAATGATATACTGTGATAATCAGAGTTGCATAAAACTATCTGAGAATCTCGTGTTTTATGACAGGTCCAAGCATATAGATATCTATTACCATCATCTACGGGACTGTGTGGTCAAGAGGATCATGATGTTGCAGTATGTTTCGACCGAGGAGCAGGATGCAGATATTTTGACTTAGGCATTGTCAAAATGCAAGTTTGAGTTCCACAGGGATAGGATTAGGGTTACTGATAATCCCTTTCTTGTTGAGAGGGAGTTATGAAAAGTGTGCAACAAGAAATGCTAAAAATAGAAGATGCTAAAAATATCACTGCTATAAATAACAGTTCAGCCATTGGTGATCTTAGCAAGAATGGGTGAAAAGTGAAAGTGCTAAAAGCTTTTCTAAAAATAGCATTTCGGGATCCCTTCTTATTTTAGTCAGTCCTTGGACTAAACATAGGAAGTAAAATTCGAATTTGATATCAACAATAGTTTGAAAATTAATTAATTAATTCATCTTGAGTTAATTTGTTAAGGAAAATCAAACTTGAAGTCTATGTGGGGACATGCAACAGTTTCTCCATTAATTGAGGAATTTAATCTTCAGTTAAAGAGATAAGGATGAGTTGTAATCAGCTGACTTAGTTTAACTGAGTGAAGTCTAGTTAGATTAGTTTAATAGTTTGTTAAATTAATGAAAGTTCAGTTAGATAATTCTTGCATGCATGTAACTACTGTATTTCAGATAACTCAGTATTCACTCATGGATAACTCATGCATGTCAGTTCAGTCAGAGACTCAGTTGAGATCAGATGGAGGGACAGTGTACTATCAGTTGCTAGGATATTCCATGGTGAATATTCCTTGTATGCAAAAGGAATATTATTCCTTATGGATTGCGAAGTTGGACCTGAGGCTACAGTGAGTGTGATGAGGCCAATTCACACATGTGATATCATTGGACCCAAATCAAAACTGCACAAGGAAATAGGAGGCTTGGAGGGCTTGAGGAAGATATATTCTATGTATATTCAGTTTGTGAGTTGTATTGTTTGATTGCAGAGAAAGCAGGATAGCTTGAGAGTTGTTTCTTTTTGTAACTTGAACAAGATTTCCACTTGTATGATAATACAGAGTTGGGGCTTTAGGCTAGTGCTTTCCCTAGTGATATATCTTCTGTGTTATGGTTGATTACTTCTCATTCTCAGTTATATTTATTCATGCTTGATGATGCTCATATCTGTTTAAGCTTCCGCAAAGTTTATGGTAGAAGTAGATCTAGTATTATGCTTTAGGACATTGCATATATCAAGTGATCTACAATGAAAATTCTACAAAAGCCCCCCTTCTTTGTATAAATAGAGAAAAGAAACACTTAATATTGGTTCCAGAATTCTACACTCGTAGTGTTCCCAATTCTATGATTCCACATTGGTTCTAATTTCCTGTTCATGAGGGACTCATGTGATGTATGGCTAAATGTAATGGACTGGTATATTGGATTCATTCTGAGGATTAATGGAACTCTTTGGTGATTCCAATCATGGCTGTAAGCAGTATGTTTCCCCTCTGTAAATAATGTTTCATGTATGTTTCTCTTTTACCAAAATTGTGTAATGAAGATGTCGATCTCATTCTCTCATGGTTATATGTATGTTGCAGTGGTATGACCCGGATTGTCCACAGTCTTTTGTTCATTGAGTCGACGTTTCAAACCCCAAAGGGGGTCCATCATCAGGACAAATCAGAAAGATAGAAAATGAATGAAAGATTGTTGAGAGAAGAAGACATGAACCTGGATATAAATAAACCAAGAACCCTAATTTTTATAAGGGCCGACACTTGATTTCAAGAAATTTAATTAATTATTTAATTATTCAAAATTGGCTCACAATTATTTCAATTTATCTAATCAATGATTATCTTAGTTTATTTGACTAATTAATATGAATTTGAATTATTATTTTTATTTAATATAATTTTAAT